>JBBPBX010006529.1:7840-19598 GCA_038048925.1 Garcialebias charrua | reverse complement strand
CAAAGTGCTGTATTTTTTACAAATTTACTTCTCTTTCGCCAGCTCATAAGTCCGGACGCTCGTAGGTCAGAGCGCTCGTAAGTCGGGGACTACCTGTATTATGTACGTATTAATGTATACAGTGAAAAAAATAACTACGGTACTGTCTCTGAGCCTTTAGAGGCTACTGTAGTGACAAGGCCAAGGCTGGATGAACTACAGTAGAAACAGAGTCTGAGAGAGAGGATTTTTTTTTCTGCTGAATAAAGTCTGAAGCGGAAACTATTAGTTAAATGTCTGTTTTGGTTAAACTATGTCTCAGAGGCATGATTACTTTGATCTTTCAATATATTTTTTTCCAACATGGCATCTGTCCCTAAAAATGGTTTCTACTTGTTTAGAAAAATGTTTATGAATGTTACAGAAACTCTGAGCTTTAATTAACCACTGGCTGTCTGTCTTCTATCTGCATGCTTCCCTCCCTCCAGGCTATGTGTTCTGTATGCTCCATCGTCTTCCTGAGCAGCACGAGTGTCTCTTCGACCATCTGGGTCACGGTCGTCAGGAGGCCGTCCTCAAGATGGTCAAGCTCGACCGCAAGGTGGGCCGCTCATGCCAGCGTATCGGGGAGGAGTGCTCCTGAGCAGGCGTTCCCCCAGGAGAACCTCTGTGTCCAGATGGCATCTCAGCGCTAACAGGGATATGATTTTCTTCCTTTAACTTCATCCTACAGGGTTTTTACGCTTTCTTTTGGGGAATGCAAACCTGCATTCTTTCATTTTAAAATTGAGCTTATTCTTTTTATTTTTGATCATTGCTCACTTTTTTGTTTGTTTCCCGCTCCTGTCGACTTGATCATATCCCTTCTGCTAAGATGCCTTTTGGAAAAGAAACAAATTCAATAAAGACAAAACGATCCAGAGCAAAGAAAAATATGATTTCTTCACTTTCTTGGGAGTTTCTAACTATACAAGTGTGAATGGTGTGAAAGTGAATAAAGATATGTCAAGAGAAAATACAATGCTTTATACAATTGTTTGTTTCGGAAAGCAGACGGTCTTCTTTACCTCAGAGAAAAAGAAGGAAAAACGGAATGATTAGATGGAGAAAATAGGGAAAGAATTGGTTGTCCTTTTTGCACACTTTGGCTTTGGCGCTGTTTATAGACTATTCTCTTTACCTCAAAATCCAGACCACAGCTGCTTTGAACCCTGCGCCAAGAATGGACTTTGTGAGGCAAGAAAGCTTGCCAGCCTCAAGCTAAGTCATGTCTACCCCCATCCCCCCATTGACCCCCACCACATACAATCTCAAACAAACCCCTGTTGATCACCCTCCTCAGGATACCGAAGCTCTGCTTCTCCAGATTTGTCCTTTGCTTTATGGAACTCCATCTAGTCTCGTTTTAATCGAAGAGTCTTCTGCCACTGTGGACTGTAAAAGTGACAGGATCCTGACGCTCTGTATTCAGGACTTGCAGCGTGTCAGAACTTCAACACATTTGTAGTGGGGGACGGCCAACTGCTCATTCTTGGATTACACAAAGACCTGTTTCAATGATGGGAAGGGACTGCAGATTCGTCAAACTTTTATTTTTTTGGTCAATCTGTCCCCTTATCCCTAAAATCTTTTCAAATTTAAGCATTATCTCCTCTCATCTACGTTCTATATTATCAAGTGTGGCTCGTGTGCTGAAAGTATGCAAAGTTTAAGAGGAAAAATTCTCAGTGTTTTGTTGGAAAATGACTGGACCTGGAATGTTACATGTTAATACACAAAGCCTAACTCTTGTGTTGTGTGTGCTCAGTCAATGTTCAAATGGAGAACACACATGTAAAATTAAACGTGTTTAGTGTGGACTGTATCCACAATACTCAAGTCCGAGGGTCCCACTTTAGATTGCGACAGCTGTTCTGGTCACATCTAATGTTTTAGGCTTTTGCTGGCCAGTTTTGTTTCCAACATTGAAGCAAAAGGTCAGACTTTATCTTCTTTCATCGATGCGTTAATGTTTTTTTTTTTTTAAACACGTTTTGGTTTTCAGACAGCATGATAATCATGCACACCGTTCTTAAGTCGGCTTATTACTTATTATTAGTTCTTCTGTTTTTATTTTGTCTCTTTATTTTACCACTTTTTTGCTTTGCTGTAAATGAGGGAATTTCAGCTGTGATGAGCAGAGTGTTAAAAACAAAATTAACATATAGTTTACCTTTGGACATGTTTTTCTTGGTGGACTGCAAAGATTGAAGAGGAAATATTGAATGGATGAATCTTGTGTATCTTAAAGAAATCCTCATTCAGCCTCTTTTACGTTTCAAACTTAACATTTAGGCATTGAGCTGTGACTTTTCGTTGTTGTAATGTGGTTCTAAAAAAAGGGGGAATCTGAATGTGGAAGATTTTTTTTTTCTTTGCTTTACTTTTTGTCTCCCTTTCAACTCATTTTCTTTCACTGATTAAAAAATAAAGTCTGTTAGACAAAAACGTGAGCATCTCTGGTGTTCTTCTTAACATGGATTGTTTTTTTAAGTTTGTAAGTTTGTATCTTTATTCATGAGTGTCTTTTTAGGTTCAGTTGTATTCACATTGCATTTGCAAATTTGGGACAATTTTTTATAATTCTTTGCATGTTATGTATTTTAAATAAATGCATGTGTATGTTGAGGTGAAAGGTTGAGCCTTCCTCCAATGTTCTGGCTTCTTTCCATGTCTTGCTTGTTTTTATAGTGAAGTTTAATGTGTGCGGAGGGCAGCTGGAAAGCTGCACTGTGTGCCTGTGAGGGAAAAGGTTAAAGGAGACATTTAACAACAGGCATCTACTCACTGCAAAATTTCTCTTAGATGGGGTGCACCAATTAATATTGTGAAAAAGAAAATTCAGCACTGATCAAAAGCTGTTTTAAGCTGCTGGACATGGTCAGTTGTGTCTAATCTCTTATCCTTCCCATCACTGAGTTGAGCCTAAATTGCACAAGTTAGCATAAAGTTGTGGAGAGTTTTCCTTTGATAGTCACTGAAATGTTTTAATCCTCTGCTGGATAAGTGACAGCACTTAATCTCTTCAAACTGGCCCTGATTGCAGTTCTTTTTGATACAGTAACCATTTCATTGTTATCTATAATAGACCTTTTACCAGTTGACGTCATCACGCAAAGCTCGGCAGAAACGAGCGTTCTGATTGGACGGCAAAAAGCCGAAACCGGATGCCGGGGGTTAGGAAGGAGCCGAGGAGCTTCGTAATGATAGAGAGTTGTAATTTAGAAGCTTGATTTCTTAAAATAGTGGACAACCACTGGTCAAAATGCCTGAACATTGTGCCGCAGATACGAGAGGAGGTGACTGTGTGCGCTGATGGAAATTGGGGAAATCCTTCAGGCTTTTTGCGGATGTCCAGCAGGGTGAGCCGTTGTGTGTAGTTGTCAACAACCTGTATTATCCAAGCGTCAGAAATAAATGTTTTAAATTTCTCACACCAATACTTCTGATATTTAGACTGGTTTGGTTATTGTTACAGGTTCAACATCTTCTGTTAGCTGCTATAACTAGCGCCATGTCTTCATAATGAGCCGTCAGTATAAGCACAGTATGTAAACAAAAACATGACGTTTGAGTCACACAAATGTTCACAGCGTCCTTATTTCTTATTTGATTTCTGTAAACTATGTCTTAAATACAACCTGAGGCAATTGGTGATGTTGTGATGTGAAAAATAATAACTATCCCAAGTGATAGCTTTCCTAGGGAAATTTAATTATCTTTGATTTACTAATGCACTTATGCTGTTTATACAGCTTACACTTTAGACGTAACATGTGTGAAAATCTTAAATATATTACAAACAATATATTTTGCATGTGAATTCCATAATGACACATACAATAGTTGTATATTGTGTTTGTGATTGTTTTTGCAGAGGATGTGGCTGCAACCATGTTGGAAATACACCAACCTGCACCCAGTTACCTTGTACATGGAAGAGACCAGCCCAAAAACGAACTGCACCTGCTACTTGGATGAGCTGCAAGTTTTAAAGTGAGTTTAATCAGTGTTCCTGAAGACATTTCATATTACGCTTATAACACAAATACCCAGAAAGGTGACTTTCAGTGAAACTTCACCAACAATTGGAATAATACAATATCACTTATCTTGTCTTATCCCAGTCAAAAAACTATTCAACATTGTACAATTGTAGTTTATTGTATTGTGTTAATTATTGTTGTTTTCTAGTGGCACTAGATAATAAATGCAATCACATATGTACGGTTTTAAATGTTTTCTACAATGGTAAGATCTGGAATAGTTTTTTGACATTTTTTAAAAAACACTTCTACAAATAGATTTGCTAATATGTGTTAGATATCAACCACATTTTTCATGTTGGTGTCATTTAAGGCATGACATCTATGTTGAGAAGTTTTCCAGGAGAACGCTGAACAGACTGTGTTTTGACCCACGACATCCTGATGACCGGAATGAGCCCACCATCACTGCTGGCTGGTCTTCACAAGGACATTTTGAGCGTGGAGCCATTCTTGACCTATTGCAGGTTGTAGTAGTAAACATTAAAAACCAATAACGCTTATCTGTATGTTTCTTTAATTCCTTTATTTTGTCTAGATTTTAAAACTCCTTGTTTTTTTCCTTTTAAGATATGCTCAAAGCCCTGGCTGTGGTTTCTCGATCCAGACTCTCCGGCAGATGAAGTAGCTGACGACCGCGACCCCTGTTCAATCTCCACGCCATCAGAGAGACCTGCCAGAAGTTCAAAACATCTTTAAATGTCTCACAAGCACACACATTATTTATATAAGTCACAAACAGAAACAACACATACCAGAAGATCAGAACAAGTGCTCAATACAAAAACAACTGGACTTTATTTGTTGCAGAAAACGTTTCACCCTTTCTGCAACAAATAAAGTCCAGTTGTTTTTGCATTGAGCGCTTGTTCTGATTTTATCATGTCCTGGACGACTGAGAATCTTCACCAGCACACTAAAACAGCATTTGTATATTAACAGATTAAAAAATTTAACTAAACAAAAGTTCCACTTCACTAAAAGTCAAATTAGAGCACAGTTTCTTTATTTTTAAAGGTTGGTGTGTTCATTTCTAAATTTAATGTACTACAATCAATGTGTTTTGGGATGTGTGGACTATCTCATTAATCAATTACTGTAATAAACATGGATTTGAATACAGTATATAAATTTGGTAAAATTGGGGAGGGAATGACTGAGCCAGCTGAGGAGTGCTGTGAGTTTTCATTGGATTAGCGTGATGTCCTTCAAAAACTTCAACAAATGTGATGTCACGGTCGACATAATTTATTTAAAATACATATATTTGGATCATGACAGGCCTGACAGGTCCATAAATGCGTGTCGGCCCAGCGGGCAAGCGAATCTTTGTGCACCGCCGGGCCAGTTAGACGCTGCTGTAAACACCTGTACTTACAAAGATATTTTTACTTTATTGCACTTACTGCTAAAAAAGGTCACAACCCTCCTACGGTGGCCCTGAGGTGCAAAACACATTAACAAATAAGGCTAAACACTTATTTGTTAATGTGTTTTGCACCTCAGGGCCACCGTACACCGATGCTCCCAGCAAAACTGTGCACAGTGTTTGATGCTATTTTATTCACCTGTTATTTCTTCAGGGGGGTTGAACAGACTAGCTTCCCTTTTTCAACCTCTGACTTGACATCAAACCCTTTGTCAGCAAGGAGTTGTTGGCCAGTTGCTGCTGTAAAACAAAAAGTATTAATTCATATTTGACAATAAACAAAACAGTCTTGTGTATAGTTAAACTGTATGCTTATACACATTGATGACAGGATTGCTTTTTTTTTCTGTGACAGCATTTCACAGATGCTCCCAGCAAAACTGTGCGAATGACTTACAGAAACAGAGAAATGGCTGAAATGTTTTTAAAGTCAGACCTCAAATAATGTTAATAAAACATGTTTGTCTTGTGGAAACTACTACTGTATATTTTTTCAACGCAGAAAGAGTTCAAATGATGACAGCTAACAGTGCAGTGGTCTGTTCATTCTTATACAGCTGCATGTTTTATGCTATTTTATTCACCTGTTATTTCTTCAGGGGGGTTGAAGGAAGAATCTCTTTGCATGTCGCAGGTTGAAACAGGTTGAAACTTCAACACAGGCAGTGGACTGAGGAACAGCGAGGTCTCGTAGTAGACCTAGCTAGCTGCTAGCTTAGCAACTGTCCAGTAGCATTCTGCTGCGGGAGGTTGTTCTGTTTTGTCTGTTTCCCATATCCAAGATGTAATGTAGGAACGTAATCCACGGAGCTTGGATCACCACCATCCACGGATCACCACCGTACGGAGCTAGGATCACCACCGCGACCAGAGTAGTATTATTACCCCAGACTTCCGGAAAATTCTGGAAAAATACGAGTGCGCATGCGCGATGACGTCAACTGGTAAAAGGTCTATTGTGTGGACAAAAGAAAGTACACCTAGCCTCTTTCTATTCCAAAGTTGTACACATCTGCATCTAGCAGTTTTTAATCTCTTCCTCACTACGTCTTAAATATTAAACTTCAAGTGAGCATGACATATTGGTCAATATTTTTGCTATTTGTAAAAATGGCAAGACAAAATGTAGAAATAGGACAAAAGCATTATTAGCTTGTAGAATGAATCACAACATACCATATTTTTCGGATTATAAAGCGCATTTAAAATCCTTTTTAATTTTCTCAAAAATCGACAGTGAGCCTTATAACCGGTGCGCCTTATGAATTAATTCTGGTTGTGCTTACTGACATTGAACTGATTTTATGTGGTAAAACTGAATAATGTTGAGAGTTATTGTGAATAATTTGAATAAAGTTTGACTTATCTGTTTTGTTTCGCCTAATGCGTCTTATAGTCCGAAAAATATGATAAATGTATAAAACCTTTTGTAGTGTTGTCTTTTACATCTTTTCAAAAGATTTGTGGGCCACTGGTCCTTACTGTTTCTTAATAATACTAGATTATTTAATATTTTTATTAGTATTAATATTTTGTTTTATGTTAATTCATAGATTTGAAGCCTTTTGTACTTTTTCCTGCCATTTTATTTCAAAGGTGTACAGGACTTTGTATCATCTGATATATACATGGCATGAATAAGTTTTTAAAAATTAATAGCAAGTTTATGCATATATTGATTAAAAAAACTGGGGAATGTTCAGTTTTCTCAAGATTGTCCAGTTATTTTGTTTGTATCAAGTCCATATTCTAATATAGAATTTATTGTATCTGAAGAAATCATGCATGTATTTTATTTTAAATGTTTCTGACAGAAATGGCGTGTTTTGCTACTTTTTCTTCTTTAACTGGGGCTATTTCTTGTTTGTAATCTTTTAAGCCCTCTTAAGCTTTCTGAAGCCCTCTTGTTATGTGTGTAACTACCTGTGTTACTACCTACCCTCCTCTCCGTGTTAAATGTTGTCCTGATTATATTCTGACACCCTGGTTGAAGCCCTGTGCCAGAACTGAGTGGCAACAAGGAGCATGAGGTGTGTGTTTGCAGGAGGCTGCCCAGTGTTTGAAAGGGATTTGGAAGATAAGATGATGTGGCCTGTGGTTAGTAATCTTCTTACAGCTCAACAAACAAGAAAGCCTCCCATTCTTTATGCCTTGGCTACAATCAGCTATGCAGACCATATGTATGTTGAACACCGCCTTCTCTCAGACTTCTCTTTTTGCTCTTCATCTTTAGACTGTAATCACTTTCACTCTCTTCAACACGTTCACCCCCCACCCCCCCTGCACAAGTGGGAACTTGCTGACATGCCCATTTCGTAAAGAACATTTGAATCCGAGAATAGAAATAATGTTTTTGTATGTAGCTACATTAAAAGCAATTTTAGGAATGAGAGGATGGATCACTTTAACAGTCTGATGCACTGTTTTCCAGTCGGCTCATATTATAGTGTTGGTATAAGTTCACTTGTTCTTATTACATTTGATGAGCACTCAGCAGTGTGAAAGCATGTCTGTAATTACATCGCATCCATTATATCCACTTAAATGCAGAGTTTGTCATCCAATAAGATCCTAAACGACACAAATAAGGAAAACTAAGCTTTGATTTAGATAATGTAGCGTGTGTGTTTAAAAAAAAAAAGCATTGCGCTTAATTTTTTTAAGGACAAGCAGTGAAACTGAGTTAGCTGTGTCAAGTCAAATGTATATTTTCAGTGCAAAAACACTGCACACAGTTAGAATCAGCTTTATTGTCATTGCACAGAAGCACAACAAAATTTCAGTTCAGTACAGCCCGTCCAAAGAAATGCAAACAACCAAACATTATAGACATGGGTAGACGGGGTACCTGAGGCTGCATCCTCAAGCGCTGACTTTTTTGTTAGATGAGGAAAAGGGAACACATGGAAAGAGGAGGTAATATACAAACCGGATTCCAAAAAAGTTGGGACACTAAACAAATTGTGAATAAAAACTGAATGCAATGATGTGGAGATAGCAAATGTCAATATTTTATTCGTAATAGAACATAGATGACAGATCAAAAGTTTAATCTGAGTAAATGTAACATTTTAAAGGAAAAATATGTTGATTCAAAATTTCACAGTGTCAACAAATCCCAAAAAAGTTGGGACAAGTAGCAATAAGTGGCTGGAAAAAGGAAATTGAGCATATAACGAACAGCTGGAAGACCAATTAACACTAATTAGGTCAATTGACAACATGATTGGGTATAAAAAGAGCTTCTCAGAGTGTCAGTGTCTCTCAGAAGCCAAGATGGTAAGAGGATCACCAATTCCACCATTGTTGCGCAGAAAGATAGTGCAGCAATACCAGAATGGTGTTACCCAGCGTAAAATAGCAAAGAATTTTAAGTTATCATCAACTGTGCATTACATCATCAAAAGATTCAGAGAACCTGGAACAATCGCTGTGCGTAAGGGTCAAGGCCGTAAAACTACTGCTCGTGATCTCCGGGACCTTAAACGTCGCTGTACCTCAAACAGGAATGCCACTGTCAAGGAAATAACAGAATGGGCTCAGGAATACTTCCAGAAAGCATTGTCAGTGAACACAATCCACTGTGCCATCCGCCGTTGCCAGCTGAAACTCTACAGTGCAAAGAGGAAGCCATTTAGTTCCACAAGCTCAGACGTTTGCACTGGGCCAGGGGTCATTTAAAATGGAGTGTGGCAAAATGGAAGACTGTTCTGTGGTCAGATGAGTCACGATTTGAAGTTCTTTATGGAACACTGGGACGCCATGTCATCCGGACCAGAGAGGACAAGGATAGCCCAAGTTGTTATCAACGCTCTGTTCAGAAGCCTGCATCACTGATGGTATGGGGTTGCATGAGCGCTTGTGGCATGGGCAGCTTGCATGTCTGGAAAGGCACCATTAATGCAGAGAACTATGTTCAGGTTCTAGAACAACATATGCTCCCATCTAGACGTCATCTCTTTCAGGGAAGACCCTGCATTTTTCAACAAGATAATGCCAGACCACATTCTGCAGCAATCACAACATCATGGCTACGTAGGAGAAGGATCCGGGTACTGAAATGTCCAGCCTGCAGTCCAGATCTTTCACCTATAGAGAACATTTGGCGCATCATAAAGAGGAAGGTGCGACAAAGAAGGCCCAAGACGATTGAACAGTTAGAGGCCTGTATTAGACATGAATGGGAGAGCATTCCTATTTCTAAACTTGAGAAACTGGTCTCCTCTGTCCCCAGATGTCTGTTGAGTGTTGTAAGAAGAAGGGGGGATGCCACACAGTGGTAAAAAATGGACTTGTCCCAACTTTTTGGGGATTTGTTGACACCATGAAATTTGACTGGAACCAAAAACCTTGGCAACCTCATTCCTCAATAAATGTAAATAGCAGGTGGACAACCTGATTAACTGATGGTGAATTAATACATTTATTCATAATAGAATCAAAAACAGCTCCAAGAGTACTTCTGACTTGAAGGAACGTTTGAACTGTAACACCCATCAATAAGACAGAAACAACTGTGTCAATTAATCAATAAGTTTATTGATAATGAAAAGTTTTAATCTGTTGCAACCCTGAGAACTGAATGTGTCAAAGAGGAGCTGGAAACATCTCACAAATAAAAACGGATGAATGGAGTTGCTGACGACCAGGAGGCCGCAGATATCCTGTACCGAGAGGCCACTGAACAAAGCTGTGGAAGTTGCCATCCCTCGAGTAGAATGAGCTCTAATGCCATCGGGGCTGTAGACCAGCTGAACTGTAAGCCTGGGAGATGGCCTCACACAACAAATGCAACAATTGCTGAGAGGTCAAAGGTTGACCCTGAGAGTGTCCTCAGAAATGGTCAAAGAGCTTATCAGATTTACGTATTGCAGCTGTGCATTCCACATAACATCTGAGAGCTCGAACTGGGCAAAGCAAATGTAACTGCTCCTCCTCTGGTTTAATGTGAGGAGGAAGGCAAAAACTGTCCAATGCGATGATCCTGGACCTGAATAAACTCGTTATGACCTTAGGTATGAATGTTGGATTAGGCCTAAGTTCAGCAGAGCTTCCATCTCCTTGAATTTTTAGAAAAGAAGGAGAAACAGGCAATCCAGAAAGGTCACTTACTCTTTTAGCTGATGTAAGAGCTAACAACAGAGCTGTTTTAAAAGACAGAAACTTTAGTGGTATCTCATTTAGCGGCTCAAATGGATCCTTAATTAATGCATTCAACACAGTAACTAGGTCCCATTGAGGAGCCAAGGTGCAAAAAGCTGGTCTGAGACGACGAGCACCTTGCAAAAAAACGTTTCATTAAGGGATGATTAAACACTTCTATGATGAAATCGCTGCAGCATACGTTTTAATGGTGCTGAAAGTCAAATTTCTGTCCAGCAACAATTGTAAGTATGACAAAATGGAACACAAATTACATGAACATGGCTCCAGCTGTTTTTCTATGTACCAACGCTGAAAAGCAACCCATTTTGATGCATAAACACGGTCGTGGACTTTGCACGTGTACCCTGAATGGTACCAATGACATCCTTAGAAAAAACAAGTTTTTCTAAACGTTGACATTCAGCATCCAAGCCCACAGATGTTGACCTATCATCGGGTGGCTCCTTATTACTCCCCCTGCTTGAAGGAGAGCATCATCTCTCCAAGGTAGTTTCCAGGAGCGGCCTGTCAGTTGCTACAGAACCGGAAACCATGGTGCGTTCACGCGCTCTGGAGCGATCAGAATTACTGATACTCCCTCCTCGCTCACTCTTTCCAGCAGTGCTGATAGCAGAGGAACTGGAGGGAAGGCATAAATTAATGTCCTTGGCCACGGTTTGTGTGCAAAAGCGTCCACCCCCAACAGTGGGGGGGGGGTGTCATGAGAGCTCAGGGAAAAGAACAGAGGACACTGAGCATTCTCTCGTGTTGCAAACAAGTCCACTTCCGCCCTCCTGAACCTGCTCCAAATTTGAGAGCTCAGGTCCGGGTGTAACATCCAATTTCTGTCCAAAGGTTCCCCTCTCGACATAATATTGGCACCTCTGTTTTGCACGCCTGGGATGTAAACAGCCCTTAGTGATTTTAGATGAACGTGCGCCCAGCAGAGTAGCTCTCTGGCTGTGTTCAGCAGCTGGGCTGAGCGTACCCCGCCCTCGCGGTTTATATAAGCTGTGGCTGCTTTGTTGTCTGTGTGTACGAGAACATCCTGGTCTCGAAGCATGTGAGCAAAGTGTTTCAGAATTTTGTACACTGTTAACAACTCCAACACGTTTATGTG
>JBBPBX010006528.1:34760-62413 GCA_038048925.1 Garcialebias charrua | reverse complement strand
AGATAGATAGATAGATGGAGATGGATAGATGATAGATAGATGGATGATAGATAGATAGATAGATAGATAGATAGATAGATAGATAGATAGATAGATAGATAGATAGATAGATAGATAGATAGATAGATAGATAGATAGATAGATAGATAGATAGATAGATAGATAGATAGATAGATAGATAGATAGATAGATAGATAGATAGATAGATAGATAGATAGATAGATAGATAGATAGATAGATAGATAGATAGATAGATAGATAGATAGATAGATAGATAGATAGATAGATAGATAGATAGATAGATAGATAGATAGATAGATAGATAGATAGATAGATAGATAGATAGATAGATAGATAGATAGATAGATGATAGATAGATAGATAGATAGATAGATAGATAGATAGATAGATAGATAGATAGATAGATAGATAGATAGATAGATAGATAGATAGATAGATAGATGGATAGATAGATGGATAGATAGATGGATGTTCAGATGGATGGATGGATGTTTTTTCATTCATTCATTCAACCTTTATTTAGTCAGGTAAATCTTATTGAGCCCCGAGGGCTTATTTACGAAAGTGACCTGCTAAAACTAAAGAACGATGAACAGCAATGGTAGAATTTCCTTAACAATGAACAATAGAAAAACAAAAGAGAGAAAAACAAAAGAGAGAAATACATAGTTTTTTTTTTTTAACAAAGTATCAAAAAACTAGCAAAACATTATAAGAATCAAATCAAAGACAGGAACAAATCTGCATTGGTTTTTGCCAGGATTCCAACAGATTCTGAAAACCATTTAGAGAAGTCAAGGTCGAGAGCTTCAGATCTTTTTGTAAGATATTCCATGAAGCAGGAGCGGAGTAGGAGAAGGCCCTTTTTCCAAGTTCAGTCCTCACTGACGGAACACTGCAGGTAATCATGTCCTGAGAGCGCACACTGTAGCTGCACTCACGCAAAGACATGTAGGAGGAGATGTATGAGGGCAGCAGACCAAGAAGTGATTTAAAGATGAAAATGTACCAGTGGAAGAGTCTGCGTGAGGTTAATGATGTCCAGTTAACCAGTGAATACAGGGTGCAGTGGTGGGTACGATAATCACAGCCAGTTATGAATCTTAGTGCACCATGATAGACAACATCCAACATCCGCAGGGTGCTTGTAGGAGCATTCATGTAGAGAATGTCACCGTAATCAATGGAGGGAAGGAAAGTCACAGATACAAGGCGTTTCCTAACATTCAGTGTTAGACATGATCTGTTTCTGAAAAAGAAACCCAGTTTAACTTTCAGTTTCTTCACTAGGTTTTCCACGTGGAGTTTAAAAGAGAGATGTGAATCGACCAGGATACCCAGATATTTATAGGAATCAACAAACTCAATAGGGACACCATTTGAGGATAAAATCAGAGGAAGATCTGCTGGGACCGACTTCCTACTTGAAAAAAACATCCCTTTTGTTTTATCAGCATTTAGGACAAGTTTGAGACGGAACAAATCTGACTGGATGATGTCAAAAGCGGATTGCAGTAACTGGAAAGCCTTAGCTACTGTTTTAGCTCGGCAATAAACAACTGTATCATCAGCATAGAAATGTAAGGATGCATCAGGGATGCTCTGACCTACATTAGCTATGTAGATTGTAAAGAGGGTTGGTCCTAAAACTGAGCCTTGTGGTACACCATTTTTAACTGTTAAATAGCTGGAAGAAGTACCGTTATGTTGAACACATTGCCTCCGATTGGAAAGATAATTAGAAAACCAACCGATGGTGTGATCAGAGAAACCGATTTCTGAGAGCTTATGACACAGGATGTTATGATCCACAGTGTCAAAAGCTTTAGACAGGTCTAAGAAAAGTGCAGCACAATAATCCTTAGCATCCAATGCTTCAACAATGTCATTCAAAACCTTCAGAGAAGCAGTTGTTGTGCTGTGTTTTTTCCTGAAACCAGATTGATGGAGAGTTCAGATGTTCAGATGGATGGATGGATGGATGTTCAGATGGATGGATGGATGGATGGATGGATGGATGATAGATAGCTAGATGTTCAACTTGTTTTTGTTCCATGTTCAGAAAAATATTAATGTTGGGAAAAATTTGATGCAATATTAGGCCTGTTGAAATAAACAATAAATCAATTAATCAATTAATCCCATGATAAATGAAAATTATCAACCTCATTTTCATTTATCAGCTTTATCGTTTCTTCGTGTCTCTTTTTCTACTGAAGACACTGGATGACTAAAAAAATTAACTCTGGTGCTCTTCACTGACCTCTCCCTTTCTCTTTAAAATCCATTTTAACCATCCAAAATTGCGTTTTTGGATTGTTAAAAGCAGCTAAGCTGAGAAGCTAATCTACGAGCTAAACTAACAGGCTGACCTCAGGAAAAACCCTTCGTTTGACAATAATTACTAATTATTGTCAAATTTCAAACAATATTATTATTATATTACCGGTAATGCAATAATTCTGAGACAATCGCCCAGCAAAATTTGTTATCGTGACAAGTATTATTTTGTATTAATGTTTTACAAAAATGCAACTTCTATTTTTTATTGTTTGTTTGTCATTACTCTTAATGAACAGGGATATTGATTATTTTGAAGCGCGACCAGTGTAGCTAAGTATACCCCCTCTCCTCTCCCCAGCCTTCCCTGAAAACTAACCCAGCTTCATTCTTGGGACAGAAAGAGCAGTCACCACAAAGAGCTGTCTCACTGCCAAGAACCTTTTTTTTTTCCTCCTTTGCTTTAGACGAAAAGACACCAGTGATGTTTCAGGGTCTTACTGGAGACAAACAGCATTGGTTTGATGTTTTCTGTACCTATAATTGCTGGACTCCATGAGTCCATGGTCACAGGTGTGACTCTTTTCACTGAACCCTTCTGTCCAGCCTTAGCTGTCAGCCATGTTTCTCATGCTCTGTCGTCTTCCTGTCTCCTTCATCAGGAGTTCTGAAGGACTACCTGCGTGAACTGCCCTACCCTCTGATCAACAAACCGTTGTATGAAGCTGTGCTGGACACCATGGCGGTGAGACCTCTAAAAATGGGTGCAGCGGGGTGCGAGAACGATCAGGCGGACTCTGAGTTCACCGTCAGGCTGCTGGAAAACCTGCCAGAGGTGGAGAGGGTAAGCAACAACAACCGTTGGCTTTGCTGCCTCTGCAGCTAGTGGCATTGCTGCAGCTGTTAGTCAGAATAATACATCTAATTTGATGATGATGATGATGATGATGATGATGATGATGATGATGATGATGATGATGATGATGAATTCAATTTATAACGGACTTTTCATTAGTGAAAATCTCATATTTGTCTGGACTTCTGTGTGTGTGTGCGTCAGATGACTTTGCGGAAGCTGCTTGACCACTTGAAGCGCGTGGCGTCCTACCATGAAGTGAACAAGATGACCTGTCAGAACCTGGCGGTGTGTTTCGGCCCCGTGCTGCTCAGCCAGCGTCAGGAGGCGTCCTGCCACACCAACCGTGTCTTCATCGACTCTGAGGAGCTGGCGAGCGCTTTGCACTTCAAAAAGCACATTGAAGTCCTGCACTACCTCCTGCAGCTTTGGCCAGGTGAGCCCCCCACCCCCCTTCCCATTTCTTTTACATAGTAGGTGTCACAGCTTGAAAGAATCTTATATTTACATTCAAGTCGTGCACCTCGTCTTTATATGGGAGCTTTACAAATCACTAGCAGCTCTGTGGTTCAGCTCTACAAAGAACTCCTACGGGGGCTGGGCAGCTTTGATCCTGCTGGCTGTAGACGGGTACGGGTGGGGCTGATAGCCACCAGCCTCCATCTGTTGGCTCTTTCCACAAGTGCTTCATCATGGTTGGCTGAGCTAATCAGAACCAAGCCCAGAAAACCCAATCCATGAGGTGTAGCCCCTCTGTCCTGAGATAAATCACTTACCAAGGAGAAACCATCAGTTCCAGTTTGACTCTGCGCAGATCGTCTGCAGTGTTGTCAGATCTCTTGTTAGAAACACGCGACCAGCTCTGAAAACAAGCCCAAAACAAGCCCAACTGGCAACCCACCATATTGTGAAAACAGAGGCAGTTTCTAAACAGTTTAAACATACTGTACATTTATTATGGCGTTACATTTAAACATCAAAATTATGCTTAACACTTTGAAAAACATACTTTTACATTCTAAAAAAATAAAAATACATTTTGCATATGTAACATTAATTCAACTGTTATTTATACAAATTAATCCCATAAAGCCTCTGAAGCCAGCCACTAGGGAGCACAAGCCAGTGTATCTCTTGTGCCGGTCCCAAGCCCGGGTAAATGGTGAGGGTTGTGTCAGGAATGGCATCCGATGTAAAACACTTGCCAAAACCATAATGCGAGTTCATCAAAGTGAAACCATACCGGATCGGTCGAGGCCCGGGTTAACAACGTCCGCCACCGGTGCTGTTGACAAACAGGGTGCCGGCGGAAATTGTACTACTGTTAGTCGAAGACGCCGAGGAGGAAAACGTGTCAGGAGACAGAGGGAGAGGAGGAAAGTGAAGAATGTAGGACTGAGGGTTGCAACTCTAAATGTGGGGACAATGACAGGCAAAGGTAGAGAGCTGGCTGACATGATGCAGAGAAGAAAGGTAGATGTTTTATGTGTCCAAGAGACCAAGTGGAAGGGCAGCAAGGCTCGCAGTATTGGAGCAGGGTTCAAACTGTTTTACCATGGTGTGGATAGAAAGAGAAATGGAGTAGGGGTGGTCCTGAAGGAGGAGTTGGCAAAGAATGTAGTAGAGGTGAAGAGAGTGTCAGATAGGGTGATGTGTCTGAAGGTAGAAGTAGAAGGTCTGATGCTAAACATAGTAAGTGGTTATGCTCCACAGGTTGGATGTGATGGGGAGGAGAAAGATAAATTTTGGAAAGATTTGGATGAAGTGATAGAGAGTATTCCCAGGGAGGAAAGAGTGGTGATTGGAGCAGACCTGAATGGACATGTTGGTGAAGGAAACAGAGGGGATGAGGAAGTGATGGGTAGGTTTGGTGTCAAGGAAAGAAACCAGGAAGGACAGATGGTGGTGGATTTTGCCAAGAGAATGGAAATGGCTATAGTCAATACCTATTTCCAAAAGAGGGAGGAACATAGAGTGACCTATAAGAGTGGAGGAAGGAGTACACAGGTCGATTACATTCTGTGTAGAAGAGGAAACCTGAGAGAGATTGGAGACTGTAAGGTTGTAGCAGGGGAGAGCGTGGCCAGACAGCATCGGATGGTTGTGTGTAGAATGACTGTTGTTGCGAAGAAGAGAAAAAGAGTAAAATCAGAGAAGAAGACCAAATGGTGGAAGCTAAAGAAGGAAGAATGTTGTGAGAAATTCAGAGACGAGCTGTTAAAGGCTCTGGGTGGTAAGAAAGAGCTTCCAAGTGACTGGGCTACTACAGCAACAGTAATTAGAGAGACAGGTAGGAAGGTACTTGGTGTGTCATCTGGACAGAGAATGGATGATAAGGAAACCTGGTGGTGGAATAGTGAAGTGCAGGACGCCATTCAAAGAAAGAGATTAGCCAAGAAGAAATATGACAGTGAGAGGACTGAAGAGAGGAGACAGGAATATAAGGAGATGGGACATAGAGCAAAGAGGGAAGTAGCTAAGGCAAAGCAGAGGGCGTACAATGAGTTATATGGGAGACTGGACACTAAAGAGGGCGAGAAGGACTTGTACCGATTGGCAAGACAGAGGGATCAGGCTGGAAAGGATGTGCAGCAGGTTAGGCTTATTAAAGATGGGAATGGGAATGTTCTAACAAGTGAGGAGAGTGTGATGGGAAGATGGAAGGATTACTTTGAGGAGCTAATGAATGAAGAGAATGAAAGAGAAAGAAGAGTGGAGGTCATAGAAACTGTGGACCAGGAAGTGGGAAAGATTAGTGAGGGTGAAGTCCGGAAAGCTCTGAAAAGAATGAAGAAGGGGAAGGCAGTAGGACCTGATGACATACCAGTGGAGGTTTGGAAATGTCTTGGAGAGATGGCAGTGAGGTTTTTGACTCAAATATTTAATGGAATATTTGAGGGTGAGAAAATGCCTGAAGAATGGAGAAGAAGTGTGCTGGTTCCCATTTTTAAGAACAAGGGTGATGTACAGAGTTGTAGCAACTACAGGGGAATTAAGTTGATGAGCCACACAATGAAGATCTGGGAGAGAGTTGTGGAAGGAAGGCTTAGACAAGATGTGACTATCTGTGAGCAGCAGTATGGTTTCATGCCAAGAAAGAGCACCACAGATGCCATCTTTGCTTTGAGGATGTTGATAGAGAAGTACAGAGAGGGTCAGAAAGAACTCCATTGTGTGTTTGTGGATTTAGAAAAAGCATATGACAGGGTACCAAGAGAAGAGGTGTGGTATTGCATGAGGAAATCTGGAGTGGCAGAAAAGTATGTTAGACTGGTACAGGACATGTATGAGGACAGCAGGACAGTGGTGAGATGTGCTGTGGGAGTGACAGATAGCTTCAAGGTGGCGGTGGGATTGCATCAAGGATCGGCTCTGAGCCCCTTCTTGTTTGCTCTGGTGATGGACCGACTAACAGATGAGGTCAGGCAGGAATCCCCATGGACTATGATGTTTGCAGATGACATTGTGATCTGTGGTGAGAACAGGGAACAAGTGGAAGAGAACTTGGAGAGGTGGAGGTATGCTCTTGAAAGAAGAGGAATGAAAGTCAGCCGTAGTAAGACAGAGTACATGTGTGTGAATGAGAGGGAGGCCAGTGGAACAGTGAGGCTACAAGGAGCAGAGGTCACAAAGGTGCAGGACTTCAAGTACTTGGGGTCCACTGTCCAGGAAAATGGGGAATGTGGTAAAGAGGTGAAAAAGAGAGTCCAGGCAGGATGGAGTGGATGGAGAAAAGTTTCAGGAGTGATTTGTGACAAAAAGGTGTCAGCAAAGGTCAAAGGAAAAGTTTACAAGACAGTGGTGAGACCAGCTATGTTGTATGGTCTGGAGACAGTGGCATTGACAAAAAGACAGGAGAAAGAACTGGAAGTGGCAGAAATGAAGATGCTGAGGTTCTCCTTAGGAGTGACAAGGATGGATAAGATCAGGAATGAGATCATCAGAGGTACAGCACATGTTAAACAACTGGGAGATAAAGTTAGGGAGGCCAGACTGAGATGGTTTGGACATGTCCAGAGGAGGGACAGTGGGTATATTGGTAGAAGGATGTTAGAAATGCAGCTGCCAGGAAAAAGACAAAGAGGGAGACCAAAGAGGAGATATATGGATGCAGTTAGAGAGGACATGGAGGTAGTTGGAGTGAGGACAGAGGATGCAGAGGACAGAGTGAGGTGGAGGAGGATGACTCGCTGTGGCGACCCCTGAAAAGGGAAAAGCCGAAAGAAGAAGAAGAAGAAGAAGAAGAAGAATCCCATAAAGCCTCTGGGACTCATTTACCAGAGAGACTTGAATTTTAAACAAAGAGTGATGACAACAATGGACAACGACAACAACAGACAATCATAAAGGATGCGTACAAATAAAAATAAAAATATATAAATATATAATGAAAAAGTTAGATAGATAGATAGATAGATAGAAACAGACAGACAGACAGACAGACAGACAGACAGACAGACAGACAGACAGACAGACAGACAGACAGACAGACAGACAGACAGACAGACAGACAGACAGACTGAGTTTTGCAAAACTTGTCAAAAGAATATTTTATTAGTGTTAATGTTAACCCACCAAGAATATGCTGGTGAAGATTCTCAGTCATCCAGGACATGATCAATTCAAAAAATGTTCAATAGAAAAACGACTGGACTTTATTTGTAACAGAAGACATTTAACAGAAGAAAGGTTAACTGTAACAGAAGGTTTATTTGAAAAGCGAAACGTCTTCTGTTACAAATAAAGTCCAGTCATTTTTATATAGAACATTTTTTGAACCCACCAAGAATATTTCAATACACTGAACCATGTGTTCAGCTTTAATGGCTGTACTGTATGCCTAAGATTTACAGAGGGAAAAATCTTGAGAATAAGTTTAGTATTCAGTGAGCCATGACTGATTAAACGCGCAGATACTTCATTGCACCTGTCAAACCGGTTACACTGAGTAGAGCAGGCGACCAGGCAATGTGGGATCTAGCTTTTATATTAAATCTGGGGTGAACGCAACATCCACTTGGACGCAACATCCATGGAAGGGGAGCATGAAGGGACAAACTATCTACCACTTGGATTTTGGATTCTCTCGGACAGGAAAACAAGCACAAAAAAAAGCGACTAAAAGTTCATAATAAGCAAGATCTTCCCACAAAATGTGTAAGCGACTGCAGGAAAAAACAAGCCCAAAGTCGCTTATAATAGGCAGACTGGGCAACTATGATCGTCTGTCTGCCTGCGCAGCTGTTTGTGCCAGCTGCAGCTGTTTGTGCCAGCTGCAGCTGCTTGTGCCAGCTGCAGCTGTTTGTGCCAGCTGCAGCTGTTTGTGCCAGCTGCAGCTGTTTGTGCCAGCTGCAGCTGTTTGTGCCAGCTGCAGCTGTTTGTGCCAGCTGCAGCTGCTTGTGCCAGCTGCAGCTGTTTGTGCCAGCTGCAGCTGTTTGTGCCAGCTGCAGCTGTTTGTGCCAGCTGCAGCTGCTTGTGCCAGCTGCAGCTGCTTGTGCCAGCTGCAGTTGTTTGTGCCAGCTGCAGCTGCTTGTGCCAGCTGCAGCTGTTTGTGCCAGCTGCAGCTGCTTGTGCCAGCTGCAGCTGTTTGTGCCAGCTGCAGCTGCTTGTGCCAGCTGCAGCTGTTTGTGCCAGCTGCAGCTGTCTGCACAGTGAGACACATGAAGGAACCTGCCCATTGTTTCAGTCATGAGTGATGATAAACGCTGCAGCAACTTTGTTTTTCTAGTGGGTTTATTTTTTTATATAGTGGGTTTACTTTATTTTTTATACAGCTGAGATCAACAGACTTGTTTTTTTTAATGCTCCTTTTTTATTTTTGTAATTTGACAGTTCTGAACTTGGGTAATAAAAAAAAAAGGTGTTTGTAGATTATGAAAAATACCTGATCTGTATGATTCAATTTTGGGATTAAGTCCAGATGCTTCGTATCTGAATGCTGAGCTGTATTGTATTGTTTTTTGCTGCTCTTGTATCTGTAATGAATCAAACTGTTTGCAGTTTACTGAGATTTGTGTCGTATCTGCTACAGATTAGATACACAACCCAAATACGTAAAAACAAAAATAGCTTTCTGTTATGTTATGGAAAAGACACACAATTTGACTAAATTCTGTAATGTTATCCTGTTTTTTTTTGTTTTTTTATCTATAGCCCTGCAGCATTTTGAAAAAGCATTTTCAACATCACATCACTTTTATCTCTAAAATACTTTGTTTACCTCTGAGCACCTAAAAGCTGCAGCGTTAAACCAGATGTTCACTCTGCGCCAATCTGCATCGTTTAACTCCCATATTGGACCAGACCTTTGGAAACCAGTAAAGCAGAACACCCTCAGCTGTTCAGGAACTAGAAATGGAACATAGAGAAATAAACTGTTCTTAATGGAAATGTTTTTAGAAAGTCACACCTGAAGACAAACAGTAATGGATCCAGACTCCTGTCTTCAGGTGATGTAATAACTCAGACAAAAAGTTTTTATTCCAGGTTCAAGCTTTTGTTTACACCCTCACCTTCACTCTGAACCTCAACTGTGACACGAAGCGCAGGACGTCTGGACTGTAATTAAAAACATTCCAGACTTAACCTTACCCTTCAGCCCCCAGAGCTATTATAGGATATTTTCAGCCAACTCTTCTCGCCTCACACATACACACATACCAAACCCAGCAAGGCTCCGTCGCTTGGGCTTCTGCTGCATGTCTCTGCACAAACACAAGGGCATCTGATGGCTGCTGGTGGGAAAAACACGGGCGGTGTTTACAGGAAGTGCAGGAGGGTGCATGCACTGAAGAAATGCAAGTAGCTCTGGTGTGTGTTGAGTCTGTGTTCATATCTGAGAAGACCAGATTTATTTGCCTCATCGTATCACTTGAACAAGCAGTGTTTGGGCATTTGTAATTTACATTAGTCCCTCGATTATCACGGAGGTTACGTTCCAGACACCCCCGCGAAAGGTGAAAAACCTCTAAGTAAAAACCTTATATTTATTTTAGTATTTATATTCATTCAACCTTTATTTAGACAGATAAGTCACATTGAGCCTCGAAGACTCATTTACAAGTGAGATCTGCTTAGACAGAGAAAAAAGTAATGAAATTAGACACATTAAGGAAATGGAGGCGAAAAAATTCCTATTAAAATCTTTCTTCATGCCTGAGAAAAAATATTCTAATATTAAAAAACACCTTCCAAAAATAAGCACATAGTGACGTAGACATTCTACAGAGGGGGGAGACACCAAGAACGATGAGCAATGTTCATAGATGCTCTCGAGGTCACCGTAAGGGTTCTGATAAAGATGGAATAATCAACAGCTCCCTCCGATGAGATCCATAAACATTCTCGAGGATGTCGGGGAATGGCCAAGGTCAACGCTAATGAGAATCCAAGAGTCCCGAAATGATGACAGAATGTTTATTCAGCTGGTTCACTCTGGTTGACGGTGGAGTTCCCCGATGGGTGGGGGTTGAGCGTCAAATTACATGTCCTCCAGGCGTATTCAGATAAGGTGGCCTTCAAGGTCAGCCGGGGGAGTCAGATTCAGATAAATACACAGTTGTTTTGGGTACAGGCAGAACATAATGACATCTACCTTGAGTCTGTGTTGGTCCAAAAACGGTTCTGAAAATGTCCAAATTTTGTGGCCACACACCGATGGAACGTACCTGAGTTAAAATCCCTGAGATCTGATCCATTCTGCCCAAGGCAACTGAGTCTGGGTACAGAGGCAAGAACCAAGCCATCACAAAGGCAAGCAGTGTGATCGGGTCTCAATTTGCTGCTGACAACTTCCTTAATTGTAGATAAAACCAGCAACCAGCTGAATCCAAAAAGCAGGAACCAGTTATCATAAATCCAATTAAATATGCGTCCTTTAGATCCACAGATGACAGCAGAGATAGATACTTCATCAAGTCTTCAAGTCAGAGTAAGAGTCAGAGAAACTTTATTGACATTGCACAAGTTTGCACAAGTACAATGTGAATATGTACGCACAGTCATCCTGAAGGGGACTACGTGTGTGAAGCTGCTGCTGATCTTATCAGCGCGGCCTCTCTCATCCATATCAGAATGATGGTTTCAGGTGTGAAAAAGGGGAAGAACCATGAGGGTAATCAGTGGTATTACAAAAAAGATATATCACATTTTGTCTATTAGGACACCATATGAGACATCAAAAAACTCTACCAGCAAGCAACAGTTAAGACAAATCACATTTGCATTTTGAGGTCTAAGCGGTGAGATTTGTCCATGAGCCTCATTCAGATTCAGCCACAGTTCTGTGATGTTTTACAGCCAGCTGCTTTCCTGATAAGCGCACACAGAAAGTTCTCCGGGGAGGGGTGGGGTGGGGGGGCGACAGATGCAGTTGGCGTCCTCGGTCACGCATGACCCAGGAGAAATTTGTGCGCCTCATTCAGATTCAGCCACAGTTCTGTGATGTTTTCAGCCAGCTTTCCTGGAAGCGCTCACATACCAAGGCTGTTTGTAGCCAGATTAGATAAGCCTTGGTTCTTGTTTTTCTTCAGACAGACGGTTTACTTTTTCCTGTAACCTTGAGTGTCTTTATGGGCGATCCAATCCAATTGTCTCAAATTCCGATAGAACAGTGCTCCACAAAGCCAAACAGTAAAGCTCTTCCATCATAAATCCAATTATATACATCGTCCACAGACAGGACTGACAGACACTTGACCTTTCACTCGCCTCCAGAATCCATCACGTAACCACCAGGGTACGTCTGTGATGGGCAGCTGGCTCTCCTAGACCTTGACTCTGTAGAAAAAAATATCTTGTCAATGGAGTTGATCGCCCATTATCCAAATCCATAATCACTTTGCGTTCGAGAGATGAGTGCTGAGGAACTGCAGACAAGACAAAGGGCCACGCATGGTGAGGAAAGAGGGCGAGGAAAGGCAAGAAGCAGCCGCTTGCGACCAGTGCAAGGCAAAAAAAAAAGTTGATGAGATATCCAGCTGAGTGCATGCCAACAGGGCAAATCGGCTCGCCTAAAGCCCGTCTTCTTTTTGAAGAAATGTTATCAAATTGTGTAGAGGGACCAACTGGCCAAATAAGTCCATAGTTTTTTGTTCGGAAGATATGCAAGAGAGGCTCAGAAGCAGTTTCAAAGACAGATAGAGCAGCAAAGCAAAGCATCGTAGGAGGGGGAGCGTCTGTCCTCGGCAGAAGCAAGTGGTGAAGTGATATATTATATATATACTCTATTTTTTTATATTTATGAACCCTTCCCACACTCATGCAATGTTCTTAACAATGTTCTAAACCTAAACCTATGTAATTTTAACAACATACATACAGGTATATGTAGCTACTAAATATTACTCACCAGCTCTGCAGAACAGCAGCAGCTCAGTTCCGGTCCGGCAGACCTACGCTACTGGTTCTGCTCCAGTTTTGGTCCAGTTTTGTGCAGCCCTTGAGCACTGAAAAGCATTTTGGCGGGAGCCGGACGTTCGAATGGCCAGCATAGGACCAGACGGTGGACCGAATGAGTCCAAATCTGGATGAAAAAAGTCCCAGTGTGTTCCAGAGAGAACGCCTGACCTACGGCGGTGCCTTCCCACTCTGAAGTCCTCATGGGCCGGCTAGCAGCTCTCAGATTCACCGACGAGTCTGGCGGTCCGGTTCTGCTCCAGTTCTGGTCCGGTTCCCGGTGGGTTTGGTGCGGCTCTCTTCAGCCGCTGGGCGCCAAAGTTACTGTAAGGACGGAACTTTTTTTGATCAGATCAAAACTATCCCTCTACATATTTTAGCAGAAGGCACCATTGGCTTCTGGGAAATGTAGTTGTTAGGAGTGGGGATAGGCTTATTGAAAGAAAACTACAAAATGGTGGTACCTGTCCTTAGTATTTAATTTTTTAGTTCACTTTTTACTATACTACTGTCCCAATCACGTGAGTAATATTAATGTTGACAATCATGTGTTGTATACAATCTTACTTTACTGTAAATAACTGTGAAAGAGCGAGACTGCGACGTAGCGATGGACTACTATACATATTATTTTTGACTAAAGGTCCACTACAAGACTGATATGGTTAAGTTGACCAAATTTAAATCAATTATATTCAGAAAAAACAGCACAGACAGTACAACAAATAAAAAAATATTTGACTCTTTGTACAATTTTGGGAATATAAAGTTGCTATTTTTTACAAGTATTATTTTTTTTAAATCTAATTTACGATTAAAAGTCAACAAGTAAATACAAGATGTGTCATTTTTTTTGGTCAAAAATACAACTCAAATTTTGAATTTTGATGCCACTAACTTTTAAACCACAAGAAAACAAAACAAAAATGAAGCACACGTTTGTGAAGGGATACACGTCACACACCACCTTGTATCCCAACGTTTAAAGCAAAGATCTCACATAATCTGGCAGTGTCTGGATAAAGTGATGGGGATGACTCTCAACTACTACTACCACCCCAATATTTAACTCTAGAACTGTTAAAAATCAACTTACTTATAGACCTTTGTTTTTTGTATTTGCTAATATTGATTAGCATGGTGACCATGTTGTATTAGACTAATTTCCAAAGATAATTTATTGTGGATGACCATCCAGTGAAATCCACCCAGCAGTTCACATGATATTTTGCAAACAGAAAAACAGTCCTTTAGAAACAACATTCAGATGGGGTTTACCACACAGGCACATAACATAACATTTGATAAAGTAAAAAAGCACAAATCTTTCTTCTCCATCCTGCAGTTTTAGCCAGAAATATTGAAATTACAGGGACAGCAAATATTTATTTTCATGTTTTTTTTTGTTTTGTTTGTTTTTTGCTGACAGTTAATGATTTAATTGAGGTCATCTATGAATCATGTCTGAAATGAAATGATGGTGTCTCTGACAGGAGGATAATTTCTGTTTGTTTCAGGTGATAATTGGTTAAACCTGTAGCCTGAGGAGCGTTGTGAGGTGTGCACCCACCGCACTTAAACACCACCAACGTGCTGACTGAACTGAAGCCAACACGGCTCATAACTTATCAGCATTTCAGCTCTGAAAACAGCTGAAGTGTCATTTTATTGTCTCTTCCTTGACTCAACAGGCAACATAACTAGAAACATCCATCTTTGTTCCCAGTCCAGTTGGGAAGGCTAGAAAAGTGCAAAAGTGTAGGTACGCTGCGTTTGAGTGTTCCCTGTTCCTTTTCATGTTGCGTTCACATGATTCCTAATGACTTCCAAACAGGGCGTCACTTCGGTTAACTTTTAAGGTTGATTTAGTCACTTGTTAATAACAAACAGTACAACTGGCAATATAATCTCAGTGTGTGGTGGTTTGTTCAGATTTTACATTAAGCAACACCTGCCTTATAAATGATTGTAGTTTGGCTGCTCACAAAAATGCTTTGACACAACGTTCCAGCTCTTTGTGATCATTCATTAACTTGAGTTTTAATTGTAACTACTTTCCATTAAAAATAACTCTAATGAAATCTGATTTATATTTATGAACCTCTCTAGAAGAAGTTTATAATTTAGTGCTGTGAGCAACACAAGCTACAACCCCAATTCCATAAAAGCTGAGATATTATAAAAGTAAGCTAAAGAAATTGCATTCCCTGTGAAAATGCAGTGGGAATGCATATTGCTGAAGAACTTGCTAAAAAAAGTGCTGAAATGAGCTAAAAACACGCTGAAATGTAGCAGAAATGGAAGAAAAGCCTAAGTTAGGAGAAGCAGAACACATAGGTATTTGTTAAATTAGGTTTAAATTAACAGAAATGAGCACAAAACTTTTGAAATTAGTTATAAAAGCTGAAATGAGAAGGAAAAAAAAAAACAGCTGGAAATTAGCTGAAAAGGCAGAAACAAACTACCAGAAGGAAGTAGAAGGAGCTGAAATTAGCTAAAAAATGTGCAATTAGCTGAAAAAGCTAAAAACAGCCAAATAGTAGCGAAAATACAGTAGCAGAAAAAGCTTAAACTAGCAGAAAAAGCTGAAAGGAGCATAACAAACTGAAATTAGCAGAAAGAAATGAATTACAGGTACCAGTAGGTTAAATGTAGCAGAAATGACCACAAAAAATTTGAATTTATCTGAAAACAGCTGAAATTAACTAAGTGTAAATTATCTGAAAAAAGCTGACTACAGTATAGCAACAAAAAAAAAGTAGCTCAAAAATCAGACAGAAGTTGAAATTACAAGAAGGAAGTGGAGAGAGCATATTTTTGCTGAATTACACTGAAATGTTTTGAAATTAGTGCAAAAAGTGTGGAATTAGCTGAAAAAGCTTACATAGTAGCTGAAAAAGCAGAAATAGTTGAAACTTGCAGAAATAAGCTGAAAGGAGCATGGAATTAGCAGAAACAAGTTAGAAGAAGCACAACATTGCTGTAGTTAGCAGGAAGAATCTGAAGGAGTACAAAACAGCTAAAAAAAACTGCTGACATTAGTTTAAGTTAGCTGAAAATAATGTTTAAATTTGTGCAAGGAAGCTGAAAGATGCTGAACAAGGACAAAATGTAAAACGCGCAGTAAAAGGTTGAAAACAGATCTAAAGTTCCCTTTCAGTCTGGTCTCTCAGTGCAACATACTTGCTATGGGAATTGCGCCCCCGCGCGATTACCTGAAGGAATATACTCACGCCTTTACGGCTAGGGGCGTCATCGCCGCCAGAGGCCCCGCCCTCTGGGTACTTAAGCGGCTTGCGCCCCTCCATCTTTCTCTTTTTTGCCCTTCACCTCGCTTAAACCTGAACTACCTCTTCGCGGGACTTCTCTGTTGCTTCATCGCTCAACCAGAGGTGAGCTTGCTCCCTACACAGAGCGCACAGAAAATTATTCCTACGTACTGTTGGACTAGCAAAAGCTAGTCCGGCACATTTCCTTAACCCCAAATTTATTTTTTTTCTCCTCTCTCTACAGATTGCTTTGCTCGACGGCGCTAACTACGCCACAGGAAATAAGCTATTTTGCTAACTCCTAGCGAATTAGCCAGCGAAAGTGACGCGACGGAGGAGACATTTCAAGAAAAAAGATTCTGGAAGGACTCGCTTGCCTCGTCTCGGACATGCCTCCGGAGAAAGGAAAGCGAAAGGCGAGACTTCCAAGAAAAACCAACGGGACGGCGAGCCCAACTTTGCACGCCTGTCCCAGTGGATGCAGATTTTCCCTCGCAGCAACGGACACCCACGAGGCCTGTCCAGTCTGCCTGAGAATGATTCATGCAAAAACAGCACTGGATGCGCCCGACTTTTGCCCACACTGCAGCCTCATGTTGGATGCGGTGCTGCGGCATCGGGTTTGACCTCGTCGCCAAAGCCATGGGCAACTCAGCGACACCAGCAGACGCGGACACCACGGAGCCCCTCACTCCCACGCCGGAGTTAGAGAACATGGCTCTACATGACAGTACACGTGTCTAATGGGGCGACATCCCTGACGTGCTGGCTCCCATGGTGGACCTAACAGTCGAGTTCGACACCCGTGGCAAGATGAACGAGGACAAGATCTCGATCTCAGCCTCGGGGGAATTTTCAACGGAGGAGGCTGACGTGGAACTGGGGGATCAGGGTGAAGATCTCTCCCAGACCTGTGCTCCCAGAAACTGACTTTTCCATCCCTGCTCTGTTCGACTTGTGTCACAGAGCAACAGACGCACTGCAGATCCCATGGCCGGAGCCTCCACCTCGTCAACAAGTCACGAGGTTGGCAGGAAATTATTTTTATTCAAAGCAGCAGGCCGCCACGAGGCAAAGGATGCCCGTCTTCCCGGACTTCCTCACAGAGCTGACTCGCACCTGGTCTCAGCCCAGAGCTCCCATGCTGCTGCCGCTCTCGCAGTTTCGACGTGGACGGGATGGATGAAGTGGGAATAGCCAATGTGCCTCAAATTGAGGACACGCTGGCGTCTCATCTGGCTCCCAAGTCATCCGGGACAAAACCAACTCTCCCCAGCAAAGCCTGTCGAGCTTCGGCTTCTCTGCTCGAGAAATGCTACAGGGCTCAGGGCCTCGCGGCGTGCGCAATGAACGCGTCCGCCATGATGCAGGCGTACCTGGCTGAAAAACTACAAGAGCTCCAGGTAACGTCAGACAAGCAAGCTGCCGCGGAGCTGCTGGATGAAGCCGCAGGGCAACAGACTTTGTGCTCCACATGATGGGGACAGCAGCTGTTGCACAAGGCAGAGGAATGGCGAAGGTGGACATCGCAATACGCCATCTGTGGATGACCCTAACTGACCTCCCGGAGGGACAGAAAATTCCTTTTCTCCACCATTCGATTAGCCTGGTTTAAACCAGACCCTTGTCCTTCACTTCGCTTTGGACTAGGGTCTGGCATCTCTGCCATAGACAACGATTTCTCCTGGAGATTTTTGAATGGACCAATCAGAGAACAGGAGGCAGAGTTTTGTTAGTTTAGCCTGGCGAGGTCCAGGCTATCAGATAAATTGCTCAGAAACCACTCGGTGGATATTTTTTCTGCCACCAGTGTGTAATTATATGTCTTTAATTTACTGACTGTTGGCCTAGATGAAACATTTGAGATAAAATTCGATTTTTTATCATTTATTTTCGTAGCGCACCCGAGGCTGTTTGGAAAATATCAAACCGAAACTATTTAATATCCAGCAGATTTGACCATTTCGTGAATTGATTTAGGAACTGTTAAGCTCAGGAACACTTCTGATATAACGTCAGCTATGAAATATATTTTTTCTCAGCAGAGAAATAATAGTTTTTTACCTTGTTTTGATGAAAATTCGTTCGTGGCGGCAGCCATTTTGAATGACGACGTCAGTCGACATCGTTCAAAACTCCGCCTTCTGCTCTCTGATTGCTCAGGAACACTTCTGATATAACGTCAGCTATGAAATATATTTTTTCTCAGCAGAGAAATAATAGTTTTTTACCTTGTTTTATTGAAAATTCCTTCGTGGCGGCAGCCATTTTGAATGACGACGTCAGTCGACGTCGTTCAAAACTCCGCCTTCTGCTCTCTGATTGGTCCGAACAAAAATCTACCGGAGAAATGGTTGTGGATGGGAGAAGTCCCAGACTGTGCAGTGAAGGGAAATGAGAATTGAGCGGAGCTGTGCAGGAAGGCGAGGGCCAGGCTACCATTCGATAGAACCGACGGGACTTTTTGGAAAAGCGCTGGATCGAATTCAGACCAGGTTGGACCAGAGGCGCAAACAGGCTGAAGCTCTCCGGGTGGGCATCCCCAGGAGAGCCTTCGCCCCCCTCAGGGAGTCAGCTGGGAGCAAAGCACCGCAGTCTCGACACCACTCAGCCACACGTGCCCCACCGCAAAAACGGCCGGCGTACGAGGTCGAGCACTGGCAGACACCTCGCCCACCTCGGACCGAACACGCCTAGCCTGGTTAAAACCAGACCCTGTCCTTCACTTCGCTTCAGACTAGGGTCTGAGACCTCTCCATTTTAAAACGATTCTTGCTGGAGGCGTTGGCCTCTGCTGAGGAACAAAACCATTGGATATTTTGAACAGGGAAAGCATTCTGCTCCCTCCCCTCAGAGCCATGTATGGCTGCTCCCCGTGCTCTGGTGAACTTGACAACTGCTCCGCCTCCTGCAGCTTTTCTCTTGCTGCCGGCTGCCGCGCTGCAAATTCTGTGTTTATATGTTAATAAAACTTTTTAATAAAATACAATAAAACCATGGATCGCTGGTCCAGCTCACCAGAAGACCAGAAAATCTGATGGGACTCGGGCAGCAACGTAAAACCCGAGTTTAATTCTCGTGACAACCTCAGCCATTTCCTTGTTCATTTCAGCGGAGGGAGAGAAGGAGGAGGGAGCGAGCGATCACTTGACTTTTGGCCCAAAAAACAAAAGAAAACTCCAGATAAGGGATTAAGAAGGGGAAATTAATAAATTTGTGTCACATATAAAACAGTCCTGCATCGCTTTGCATCGCTTTGAATGAGAACATGCCGCTGCTCGCTGACTGCGCGCTGGCAGAGCCCTTTTATAGGGCTCTGCGCGCTGGGACAGGTGGGGGCGTGGGTTAGGGTCCAAAACTCCGTCCCTTCTGTTCTCTGATTGGTCCGAACAAAAATCTACCGGAGAAATGGTTGTTAATGGGAGAAGTCCCAGACTGTGCAGTGAAGGGAAATGAGAATTGAGCGGAGCTGTGCAGGAAGGCGAGGGCCAGGCTAGAACACGCCTGGAGTAAGAACAGATTTGTTTCCCACCAGGCGGACCAGTACAGAACCTCCTCGGCGAATCGGGACACCAAACAGAAGCGTGCCTGATGAATCAGGACCGCTTCTTAACTTTACACGATCACCCGTGAACGCGGTACGAGAAATGATCTTTTCACATCCAGACTTTGTTTGTAGCACGGTACAAAAAGCTGGTGACTTTGTTTTAGACACAAATCATGTTCTTTCTGCTGTGAGTGACATAAAGTCAAATATGTCGTTACACATAAGCACGAATAAAGCTAAAAAAACAGCCTCTCTCTGTTTTCTTGACTCACAAAAAACAAACAAAAAAAAACAACAACAACAAACACAGTAACATCAGCAGAATGGTCCCCTCTGTTCTTCCAGCCGATATAAAGGGCAGGGGCCATCTTCCCCCCCCTCCCTCATGGCTCACGGGGTGTTAGCCTAATTGATAAACCCCAGCAGGGTGCCTCTGTTCTGTCTGCAACAGACAGGCTCAGAGGCGCCTGCGAGCAGGCCCGTAACTCCTCACAGAGACAGGTGAGGGGGGTCACGTGCTCCAGCCCCCGCTCCGTTCTAAACCACGGGGCCGGCAATACACAAATCAAACAAACCCGTGACACGTCCGCACTCCAGGGGTGCGCGCCGACAGAATCTGATGACCCACCTTCCTGGCCACCTATTCATCGGACGCCAGTAAGGGACGGGGGGGCCACGGCAGAAGCCCGCAGGCCAAAACCAGTTTCACACGTTCACAAAGGTAGTTGTGATGAAACTGTAGCATGTGTAAACACTCAGTGCAGAACAGAAATCGCACCAGAGATAAATCAGACTCCTCTCTCCTTTAATCAAAGAGGACTGAACTCTGTCACCAACCAATCTAAAGTCTGCTCAACACAAAAGACCATCTCCACATTCTCATGCTGAAGCGATCCCCTTATTCTCAATGGGCGACACGCCATGCTCAAACAGTGATCCTGCAGCGTGTGACCGCGCTCACTGTGCTGACCCAACCAGGAAACGGGCTGGAGTCAGGAGATCTGCTCGTTTACAAAACTTGCAATCCCTCCGATCCATGACCCCCAACAAAAAGAGGAAAAACAGACATTCTGTTCAGCTTTTGTCTAATAATGACAGCAGATTGCCTCTGCCTCCAAACACTCTCGATCAGAGTAGTATGGAGGTACATCTGCAGAAAGGCCCTCTCCCTAACGTGGTTGACCTTCAAGGGACCATAGAAATTAGGGCCCTTGAGGGAGAGCTGGTTCCACCACCGGCTCCTCTCCAGGGATCCTCCACGTCACCGGAAGGAACAGTTTCGCCACTTAGGCTGAGAACTGTGGCAAATTTCAGCTTGGTGGCGGAGAGGAACAAGCTGATGGCCTCAGGCCTGCCAGAGAACGTGGTAAAAACCATTCAAAATGCACGAGCTGTGTCAACACAGTCTCTCTACGTCAGGAAATGGCATATTTTTGAAGCTTGGTGCACAGAAAGAAATATTATTTCTTATTCATGCAACTTGGCCCAGCTCCTCACCTTTCTTCAGGACTTGTTGGAAAAAGGTCGCTCTTTCTCAACAATTAAGGTGTTCCTATCAGCAATTTCAGCTTGTCACGAGGGCTGGGGGAGCAGGACGCCTGGCGCGCACCCGCTCATAATAAGATTTATGAAGGGCGTGCTAAGGAAGAGACCTCCCAGCAATATCTTGACCCCTGGATGGGATCTTAGTATGGTCTTGGGGGCTCTCTTTGACCCCCCATTCGAACCACTGAGCGACATTAAGATAGATTTATTATCTTATAAGACCGCTCTTCTCCTGGCTCTTTGCTCAGCAAAACGTGTGGGTGACCTCCACGCTTTGTCCGTACATCCAATGTGTACCAGGTTCGCCCCTGACGGGTCAAAGGTCACCCTAAGGCCTAATCCTGCATATATCCCCAAGGTTTTGACTTTAAACCCCAGAAGTCTGGACTTTGATCTCTCTTCTTTTCCACCTGCTCCTATCCTCACTCAGGAACAGGAAAGGCTGAAGGCTCTCTGCCCCGTGAGAGCTTTAAGCACTTACATGCAGAGAACAGCCGAATGGAGAAAAACAAATCAACTGTTTGTGTGCTTTGCTGCACCAGCTACAGGAAAGGCCCTATCAAAACAGCGCCTCTCACACTGGGTGACTGAGGCCATAAAAAGGGCGTACAGTAGCAAAGGTCAACAGGTGCCCTCTGGAGTGCGTGCCCACTCCACTCGGGGCTTGGCCACCTCGTGGTCACTGTTCAAGGGTGTACCAGTTGCAGACATCTGTGCTGCTGCGAACTGGAGCTCAATGAACACGTTTGCAAAGCATTACAGTTTGGATGTTACTGCGTGTGATGTCACTCAGGCTGTCCTTTCTAACACACAGTAGAAAGCGGCCTTGAGATGCCTTTTGAATAAAGGCGGACGTTCACACTAGGATGCATTTTACTGAGCATTTCAAGGGCGTGAATGAATTACGTTCCCATAGCATTTATGTTGCACCGAGTGACATGACTGATAAGGGAACTGAAAGTTATGCACCATAACTCATGTTCCCTGAAGGAAGGGAACGAGTTATGCACCATAACTCATGTTCCCTGAAGGAAGGGAACGAGGTGCAACATACCTGGCCCTTTTCAATACTGAATACTAAGAGTCCGGGAGTGAGTTGTTGATAGCAGGCAGCTAGCAGTGTGTTCGCTGTTTTCTTTTGAGGCGTGAGCTGTAGCCTCAGTGATAACAGCTCTTCCCTGTTTCTGAATAAACCCCGTTTGGCTGGACTCCGTCTGCAGTGTTGGCGTCATTACATTGGTGTCAGAAGTAAACCAACGCTACCGAGCCGAGTGAGTACTACTGGCTCGTCGCCTCCACCCGCGACATCAGCATCATGGACGGAGCGTTCTCCCGAGTGAAGTTTAAAGCGGAGGGACTAGAGGATGAGGAGGCCTGGAGAGAGGAGCTCGCTAAAATAACTCAGGCGAAAGCTGCTCTGCGCAGCTCTGCAGCGAGCATGGCTGCCGAAGCAGGACCGAGTACCGGCGGGGGGGCGGGTCCGTCGACGCCATTTTCTCCAAGAGACTCACATGGCGGCAGCCATGACAGTTACGTTGTCCAAAACATCACCGTTTAAGGAGAAGGTGCAGAACTGTATGTTTGACAAAACGTCCCCGTCCCGTTGAAGACGCCCAAGTACTCTGGTAGGTCCAGCTGGGAGGCCTTCCATGCACAGTTTGAGCTGCTGGCTCATGCAGGGAGGTGGACAGTGGAGCATAAAGCCCTGCAGCTGGCTCTCTGTCTACAAGATGATGCACTGGACTGCTTCTTATTACAGGAGGTTTGTGCGGGGGTTCGCAAGTATAGCAGCCCCCCTTTTCCAACTACTCCAGAAGAACAGAGACTATGTGTGGACTGAACAGTGCCAGGGAGCATTTGACCGCCTGCGGCAAGCTCTGACTGAGTCCCCAGTCCTCGCTCCTGCAGACCCTTCCCTCCCCTTCATCCTCGACACGGATGCAAGTGGCGTGGGGGTTGGGGGGGTCCTGTCCCAGCTGGGGAAGGAAGGTGAGAGAGTGGTGGGGTATTTCAGCAGGGCCTTTAACAAAGCTGAGAGGCGCTACTGTGTGACAAGGCGGGAGCTGCTGGCGGTGGTGCTTTCTCTACGCCATTTTAAGTACTACCTGTGTGGCTTGTCATTCACGATCAGGACTGATCACTCGGCCCTCCAGTGGCTGATGTCTTTTAAAGAACCTGAGGGTCAGGTGGCCCGGTGGCTGGAGGAGCTGCAATCCTACAACTTCTCTGTCATTCATCGGGCCGGAGCCAAGCACGCCAATGCCGATGCCCTCTCCCGCCGGCCTTGCGCTGCAGAGGGGTGCAGTTACTGTGACCGGAGGGAGAGGTTGGAGGAGGAACAGCTGCATCGGAACCGTCGAGGATCAGGTCAGAGTGACTTGGCGATCTGCAGAGAGCTGCAGGTGGTTGGCACAGACAGCTGGAGGCACCATCAGGAACAGGACCCTGACATCCAGCCTGTGTTGCAGTGGGTGGAGAGGCAACTGAAGCCGCCGTGGGAGGAGGTTGCTGGACTCTCGCTGGCAACTAAAGGGTTGTGGTCCAAGTTTGAGGCTCTGCGACTGGAAGATGGAGTACTGCAGAGGTCATGGAAGGACCCCTCCACAAGTGAGGAGCAATGGCAGATTGTAGTCCCAAAAGGCCTGAAAGACGTAGTGCTGCAGGGAGTGCATGGAGCGTCTGGGTCTGGACATTTTGGTGTCACAAAAACTCTCTGTTGCCTCCGACAGGGGTTTTATTGGGGCCAGTGTAGGAGGGATGTGGAGGATTTCTGCCACCGCTGTGACCTCTGCACGGCACGGAAGGGGCCGACAGGTCAGTCTGACGCCTGCCTACAACAGTTTGTTGTAGGAGCCCCGATGGAGCGAGTGGCCGTGGACATCATGGGCCCCCTACCACGCTCAGACAGGGGAAACTGTTATGTCCTGTCGGCTATAGACTATTTTACAAAATGGCCGGAGGCGTACGCCATCCCTGATCAGGAAGCAGAGACTGTGGCAGATGCTTTGGTTGGGGGCCTGATTAGCAGGTTTGGGGTGCCAGACAGTATTCATAGTGACCAGGGGAGAAATTTTGAGTCACGGGTGTTTTCTGTCATGTGCAACCGCCTTGGCATCCACAAAACAAGAACGACACCATTACATCCCCAGAGCGACGGCCTAGTGGAAAGGCTCCACCGCACCCTGGGACAGCAGCTGGCCATCCTCACAGCAGAGCATCAGCGGGACTGGGACGAGCACCTGCCACTGGTGCTAATGGCATGCCGCTCAGCTGTACAGGACTCCACGGCATGCACCCCATCGCTCCTCATGTTGGGGAGGGAGCTGCGCACACCAGCCGAACTGTCCTTCGGGCGCCCGCCGGATGCACCTGATGTTCCAGCGGGTCCCGAGTATGCCCGGAAACTTCAGGACAGGTTAGAGACGGCCCATGCGTTTGCCCGGAGGCAACAGGAGCAAGCAGGCATGCGCCAGAAACGGAACTATGATGTAAGGGCTAAGGGCCGACACTTCACTCCAGGGGAGCTGGTCTGGGTGTACAACCCTCGTAGGAAGAAGGGACGGTGCCCGAAGCTGGACAGTCAGTGGGTGGGTCCCTGCAGAGTGTTGGAGCGCCTGGGGGAGGTGGTCTACAGAGTGCAGATGCCCCAGAACAGGAGAAGAGTAGCTCTGCACCGGGACAGGTTGGCCCCCTATCAAGGCAGGTCTGCACCTCAGTCCCCAGAAGGCCAATGGTCAGGGTCTCTGGTGCGTCCGCCAACCTCCCCAGAAGCCTTATCACCGACATCGGATGATGCCCCGGCCGCAGGGCCTGTAGCGCCGCTGGGAGCTCGCCCGCAGCGGACGAGGAGGGCTCCAAGACGGTTTGATGACTTTGTTTGTCCCCTCGTGGGCGAGGGACTCTGTAGTGGGGGGGTAGTGTAACGACCCTGTGTTGGTCCTGCTTTGGGTCCAAGTGTTTCTGTGTATTTGTTGAGCTGTTGTGATTCTGTTGACCCCCGCCCTCATGTGTTGGACTGGTCGTGGGGGTAGGGGAGGGGTAGGAGCAGGGAGGAGGGACCGGGAAAAGAGAGACGAAGAAGAAGAGTCCGGGAGTGAGTTGTTGTTAGCAGGCAGCTAGCAGTGTGTTCGCTCGCGTGTGTACCGCGTTTTCTTTTGAGGCGTGAGCTGTAGCCTCAGTGATAACAGCTCTTCCCTGTTTCTGAATAAACCCCGTTTGGCTGGACTCCGTCTGCAGTGTTGGCGTCATTACAATATGTACAACTACAACTGATTAACTTTGAGTCAATCCAAGATGGTCACCATGGCTAACATTAGCTAACAACGTAACAGACAAATTTACAGACATGAGCTAAATTTTATGTTACTCTGAGCATATTTTGGTAATGTAATGTAACTTCAGGGCAAGCAGTGTTTAGTACAATTGAGGAGTATAAGACGTCGGGGCCGGACGCGCCTTACTGAAACATGCAGATACTGTATTTACAGATGAATCCGAGTTTACGGACGTTCAAATGATCCAAAGAGTTGTGGGTATGTTTGAGACCCGCCGTTTTCAAAGGATTCTGTCATATGGCCTTCTTGGTTTTGAGTACGATGACGAGCTAGACGTGGACGATCATGACAGCTGGTCCCACCAACGTAACAGTTTCTATGGATACCAAGATGGTAGAGGATTAAGTAGGAACCACTCCAGGTCATCCAGCTCCATCTTTCAACCTTCACTGAGTTATTCTTCAGCCCGTAGCTCGTCCGGCTCGCCCTCTTTGAAAGTTCAGCCCAAGGAGAGCGATATTGAACGGAAAGCTAGATTATTACAAGAAGCTAAAAAGAGCAAAGAAAAAGCTGAGAAGAAGCGGCTGAAGAAACAGAAGCAGAGAAAACAAATGGAGAAGGAAAAACTGAATAAAGAGGTGATGTGGGCGACTTTGTCGCAGAGTTACGATCTATAAAAGTGGGTTCTGTGGAGCGGGTATGAACATTTGTTATCTTACCTGTTGTAGATGGCTTCTTAACCAAAGAGTTTAAATCTGATCGGACTGGTGAGCTAACTGCTAGTCGTGTGCGGCAAAGACCAATGTAGATTTAATTGATAAGACTGTTTCTGATCAGTTACATTGTGGGAGAGCTTTGCCTCTTGGTGAGGAGGTTGATCAAATCCCGACCGTGGGCCTTTCTGTGTGAGTTTCTTAAAACTTAAACTGGCATATTTGATAGAAACAAACACATATTTATATGTTTTTTATACTTAGTTAACAGTACAAAATGACGTGTCCAAATCCCTATTACCGTAATTTCCGGTCTATAAGCCACTACTTTTTTCACAGACTTTGACCCTTGCGGCTTAATACAATGCTGCAGCTAATTTATGGATTGGTATATTTTTGAGGGGCTAACGAGATTCCTGCCATCAAAACATTTAGCTTTGTCGCACCCGAGCGCTCAAGTAATATAATGTTTTATTTTTATTTTTTTAGCAGGCCTGTTCTGCCTCCACATGATTTTGTCTTTGATCTTAGTTGATATTATTATTGATTTTACTTGATTTTATCACTTGTTTTATTTGATTTTTGCTTTTGTTGCACTTTGTAGCACTTTGAGATTTTTATTAATGAAAAGTGCGTTATAAATTAAATTCATTATTATCTTGTGATTACATGAGTGCACACTTGAAAGGTGGCAGCTTTTAAATTTTTTGTTTTTTTTATACCGTGTTTTTCATTAAAGCGGTTGATGCATTTGATCAAAAATATCAAATATTATAGCATAAAGTGCAGCAACTTGGAGCAATGAAAACATCTTTTTAGTATAACAGTCACTGCATGAGAGAACAAGTTGTTCTTGTTAGCATATATTAAATATCAGCCTCATCATCACCCACTAACTGATTCATTCACCCACTAAACAGGACAACAGGCAGACGCTACATGAGAGTTTGCTGCTTATTATGAGGCAACAAGTTCAGGAGGGTGATGTAAAATAAAGCTTTTGTTTTCGCCTACCCTGTCCCTGTGACAGCTGTGGGGTGGAGGTGTGGGCCTGTAGCAGGAGGATACTCTGTGATACGGTCAAGCTGTGCTTAGACAAATCTGCTCAGCTTTTTGGAGTGGTGTGTGTGGGTTTTCCTCAGTGCAATGGTCTTCAAACAGCTTATCAAAGACCCTTCATCAGGACCTTTATTGTGTTTTTTTTTTTTTAAACAGTCTCATGGAGATCTTTTATTTAATCCTTAGAGCTCAGATAAAATTTCGCTCTTTGCTTGCTGCTTATCTCGCAGTGAAAACAGATGATTTATGTGCAGTCTTCGCACTCAAGTTTAGGTGTCGCTCTGATAAGGCTGCTAGGCTTGGGTTCATGTCTGCGTAGTTTATGAGTGTTTATTGAGACCACAGATTGTTGGACTGACTACTGAAGGACACAAACAATCTTCCGTGGGAATGCAAAGTCCCACCAGTTCCCAGTCCCAGTCCTTATCTCCAGCATTCCCATATGAGTAATGTATATTATCCTGCAGGACCATTTGACTTTTCTGCTGGTGAACATGGAAATTATATGAATTTACTGCAAGTATTTGCTGCAAGGTTGGTAACTGTCTATCAAAAAAGCATGCTTGTATAGTTATTGCAACTAACTAATTATAAAGAAACTAATATACTGTATACAGTATACAGTATATATATATACATATATATACAGTATATATATACAGTATATATATATATATATATATATATATATAT
>JBBPBX010006528.1:6448-24895 GCA_038048925.1 Garcialebias charrua | reverse complement strand
TATATATATAATGTCTATAGAAGTCTGTCTTATCCTGTTGGTTTTGAACTGTCAACATCTATTTATTGTAATTGTAGTTTTCTTTATTTTCTTTTTTGATAAATGCAAATGCTTATGTCAATTACCATGTGACGTGTGCTGCTGACCACTTGACCAGGTCACCCTTGTAAAAGAGATCTCGATCTCAACGGGCTCTACCTGGTAAAATAAAGGTGATTGATTGTTTGTTGGACATACAGTAGTAGCTCAAATTCTATCTTATCAAAACGATACATTTTTACTCAGAATATTCATCTCCTTTTTCCTGGTGTTCATATTGGTCTGTTCCTCTACCTAAATATTTTACAACCTATACAACACACCTTCCACAGAAACCTTAGAACAAAATGTTTTACAAGTTTCAGAGGCTTTTGTTCCTTCATACAAAATATAATGTATTCAGTCTTGACCTGACAAGCTGTGACACACAGTAAAATAAAGCTAATATTTTGGTGCATCAAGCCTAAAAATTCTCTTTTCGTTGTTTTTATTATCAGATAACATCCCACACATTTACTTGGTCTCCACACAATAATGATAATTCTCCAAGGTGGGTCCTCAGGTGTGATGTGACATATCCAACGTGTCATGGGTGGATTGATTGAACTGGAAGGCAAAGCATTGTGTTCAGAGTTACATCAGAGACACGGTGACATCTGCGCAGCTCTCTGCTGGGTAGCTCTTTCTTCCATCCAATATAAAGGCTGTTGTCTAATTACTAGGTGCAACAAAGCTGCACTGTTATAGAACATGAACCAATCAAGTGATTCTACAAATTTTACATCCTCTGAGTAATTATTTTGTGCTGTTTTCTAATTATACACCTGCCACATGCATCACAGAGGTTCCGGGTTTCTGCTTTTTATCATCATTATTGTTAGTGTCATTTTCAGCTTTTCGCTTGTGCAGATTCTACGAATAGCATGTTTTTTGTTTAGTCAAACACACGATAGGGAAAAAAAAAACATGGAAAGTGTGTGTTGTTCAAGGAACACTTGTGCGATCCGTTTTCTGCTGATCTGCAGCGGTTGCTTGATCCAGTTGTTATACCCAGCTGTCTGGATAATGGCTGTTATCATTGAGAGGAAAGACATGCTGCCTGCAGAGTTCATCACATCCATTCTGTTCATAGACAGAATATGCTTTGTCCTCTTTTTTTTTTTTTACACAAGTTGCATATGCTTTGGTTGTATCTATGTGACAACAGGATAATAAATTTAATTGGATTAAATCCTTTGCTGGACACTTTTGAAAACCAAAATAATAAATAGAAAGTTTTCGCTGCCATTTCCAGCTCAAACAGCCATGAAATCAGAATTGTGATGAGTTCTATCTTGGGGATCTCAAACTGGTGTAACCTTCAATTAACTGCATGTCAGTGAGTCATGTGTCACGGCTTTGAAATCGTTGTGAGCGTTTGGCATTTGGTGATGTCTAAAGCCTCATTATCCGTTTGCATAATTGACTTACAATCCTCTTTAAATCACTGCTATTGTGAAGGGAAAGGTAGCAAATAATGGTTTGTTTTGAAACCTGTTCAGCGTGTTACGAATCCATGGCTGCAGTCTGCTATAAATAACAGAGGCTACTTAAATTAAAGTGTATAAACAGGCACGCTGCCTTTCTGCTGTCACGCTGGCTTAACCGGCTGTTGTTCCAGCTCAGTGGATGCAACACTTTGCCCTTCGTCCGAGTGGTCTTTCTTCATCTATGAATACCCCCATGGGCTTTTACACTAGGCCAGCTTGTTCTTGTCCTACTTTCCAACGTGCCTGTCCTCTCCCCTTGTTCGTCTGTTAAATGCGACGTGCTTGTTGTCCTTTCACCGACCTCTCTGAAGATCAGACGCTGCAGCCTCCAGTCGTTGCAGTGTAAGCGTGGCTCAGCCTGCATCCATCCGTCTTGTTTGCCTCTGTGAAATTCAATTCTCTCCTCTCGTGCAAGAATCCTGACTAACGTCCATCCATCTTGTCCCTCTTCATAAATCGTAGATCGTCTGTTCAGATGTTGCTGGCACTCCATTTGTTTCACTTAAGGTGCTGTCCCCCCGCTCACTCGTTCTGTGTCCTATACATGTACTTGCTTTTTAAAAGATTTGTACCTCCCAGTGGGCCCCATGATGCTTTGTCCAAGTCTAACAACATCACACACCGGTAGGGAGGGAAGGAGGTTCAACTTTTGCTGTTACCAGCTGCTCTAAATCAATAAACAAGGTGTTGAATTAAGACTTACGACATTGGCCAGGTTGTTAGCATTACCTTCAACCATAATTCAGACATCAGTATTGGTCGAACCATAACTGGATGTAGCCTATTCAGTTACAGATATGAATCTGTGTTTCCCATTGTGAGTTGGAAATTGTGTTCTGAGGTTCTTCCACGGCAATGCAAACAGCAGTCTAACAAGAATAATTACAGTTTAATGGATGCAACCTGCCAGCCTAATTGGAAACTTGGGGGGTTTATTGCGTATTTATTTTCAGTGAAACTGCTACACATCTCCTCAGAGATGTTTATACTGCACTGTCCCCTCCCCACATGGGAAATAAATTATTTCCATGATTATTTCAAATAATCATGGTAACAGTGGATGGACTGTTGTGAGCTCTTGTAAAGCCGAACCTTACGTTTACACACATTACCACTCAGCAGCCTTGATAAAATAGGAGGGTACAGTATTTAGAGAGCTCAGCTGGACGAGTACACTTCAAAGTTTTTAAAAACCNAAATATAAATATGACTCTAGAACAGTTCATGCAAACATGTTTGTTTGTTTGTTTGTTTGTTTTTTACTTTTGCCTCGCTGGCGATTTTCCATTTACATAAATTTCTGTGAGCAGCACGGTGGTGCAGTTGGTAGAGCTGCTGCCTCTCAGCGAACAGGTTAGCCTAGTTCAAATCCCGGTCCGGGGGCCTTTCTGCGTGGAGTTTACATGTTCTCTCCATGCATGTGTGGGTTTTCTCCTGGTACTCCAGTTTCCTCCCACAGACCAAAAACATGCATGTTAGACTGATTGGTGACTCTAAATTGTCGCTATGTGTGAGTGAGAGAGTGAATGGTTGTTTGTCTCGTTTGTCTCTATGTGGCCCTGTGATGGACTGGAGACCTGACCAGGATGTCCCTCGCCCCTCGCACAGTGATTGCTGGACATGGGCACCGGCGACCCCGTGACCCAAAATGGAAGAAGCAGGCAAAAGATGATCGACGGATGGATGGATGGATGGATGATCACAACTTCATCAGTCACCTAATTTAAAGTAGGTGTCAAACAATTCCCCTCATCATTAAAGCAAATGAGATTAAAAACAAGCAGTCCAACCCTTTCTTTCAATCTTCACACACTCTCACTCAGAGCTCTGTCCATCTGTCAGTTGAGCCCAAGACTCTGGTCGGTGATGCAAAATAAGATTTCCTTTCTAGTTTCTCTCTTTTCAACTTTTCCTCTCCATGCTAAGGCAGAAGGGCAACCAGACAGGGTGGCAGGTGTTGTCTGTGTTGACTTCCTGCTCCTCTGTGCCACGTGCACGTCTGTGTAACTGGGCAGGTGTGTTTGTCTCCGAATGCATGTTTTTGTGTACAAAGTATTTGTGTGCCAGTGTGCATTGGTTTATTCATGCACATACCCATGGGTGTGTACATTATGCTCACTGTGTGTGGGCGTGTATGTGTGTGTTAGCATTAGGCTAATGCATTTCCCTTTTGAGCCAGATCCTGCAGAGCTGGCATGTTGCTCTCACAGTCAGCCTACGTTTTACCAGCAGTGTCCATTTATACCGTCTGCCACTTGACTGTTAGAGATGAAACATATACACAATCTCTGCTTTATACATACATACTAGGGCTGGACGATATGGCCAAAATTTTTATCACGATATAGTTCTTAATTTCGGTCGATAACGATATAATTCGATATCGATATAAACAATATAAAAGCCTAAAAAAAACTATAAACTATACAAATAAATTAATGTTCTCCTTGTATTTGTATTTAGCCTCCAAAAAGATGGAAATCACCATCAAATAAACATAAAATTCTCAACCCAATAATTCTCAGTCGGGTCATCTGGACACTTTCTTTTTTATAGAAACGTTTCACCCTCCATCCTCCATCCAATTTCTATAAAAAGAAACTGTCCAGATGACCCGACTGAAAATTATTGGATTTGGTACGTGGATTATTGAGCATGAACTTTCTTGCCATAAAATTCTCAACTGTGTCAATATTAATAGTTTTAACTTTAAACATCTTTAAAATTTACAGCATTGAAATTCATAGTTAATTAAATAAAACTTTTGGGTGTTGTTATTTATAAGAAGCTGACATAGAAATCTCATGGAAATTACTTAAGAATAAAAATAACAAAATCAATTGCATTACTGTATAAAGTAAAATAGTTTTTGAATGACAAAGTTTTGAATATATTGAATAATGTAATGATTGTTCCATATTTAATCTGTTGTATTGAAGTTTGGGGAAAAGCATGTAAAACTATTACAAACCCTGTTTTTTTTGTTTTGTTTTTAAAGAGCTACAAGAATTATTAGTAGGAAGTGCTATGGTCACCCAACAAATATTTCATCAGTTTAAATTATTAAAATTTTATGATTTGGTTGAACATAGTATTTTACAAGTCATGTATAAAACTGAAAAAAAATTACCCCCCAAATATTCAATTAAAATTTGTTTAAAGTTATTAAACCCTGAAGGGAATGTAAATGTTTGTAAAACCTCCATTTAGGACTAGTTTGAAGGAGCTGAGTTGTAAATCAGGAAACAGGATTGTGTTGACTTGATATCACCATATCACACAGTCAATACTCCCTGCGCTCTAACGATTTAGTCCTCCTGTCAGTTCCTCCTGTCAGAACTGAACTAGGAAAAAGAGCGTTCAGCTTCGCCGTCCCCTCAGCCTGGAACAACTTACAGAAAGATCTGAAACTATCAACATTCATCTCTCCTGGATCCTTTATGTCAACCGTAGTAGAAAATGTCATCAAGAAACTTGACCATTGCAGATGTTTCTAACCACTACTTATCCAATATACATGTCATTGTTGGTTTTTTTTGTCTGCTTGTTTTGTATATAATGTATATAGAAATCTGTCATATCCTGTTGGTTTTGAACTGTCAACATCTGTTTACTGTGATTGTAGTTTTCTTTATTTTCTTTTTGATAAGTGCAAATGCCTATTGCCAATGTGACGTGTGCTGCTGACCACTTGACCAGGTCACCCTTGTAAAAGAGATCTCGATCTCAATGGGCTCTACCTGGTTAAATAAAGGTGATTGATTGATTGATTGATTGATCACCATAAACATTTATAAGACTATTTGTTTTAAAATATGATTAAATCAAAGTTGTTGGGAAGGTGTGGTGCAGGTGAAGTGAAGGTTGTTGTTTGTAGTTATTTTGTATTTTTTAAACAAGGGGCAGATATTAAAACACTATTTTCGTCTTTCTGCACATTTTCATTCAGTGTTTTTTCTTCTTCTGATGAATTTGTTTTATTTTGAATTAAAAAAACATGCAGCGCTGCTGGGGCTGTTTGTTTACGTCGTAGTTTCAGGGAAACGTTGGCTCAAACTTTATTGTTCTTCATCTTCTGACTCTCATCATATTCTATCGAGTGGAAACTCTTCAGATTAAACAAGTTAGATGTTCCCACCGCTAGTTAGAACGACTTTGTCACGTTTTGCAAAATAAAGAAACCGAGTAAGACTCGCTGCAGATGAGACCTGCAGTTTAACAAAACCGAACTACGTCCACACCTACGAATTAGTCTTTCCTCTCATCAGTGATGTCGTCTGCTTTCTCTTCGCTTGTGAAACTTTGTTCAGTCACATTCTGACGGTCATGAGCACTCGTTTGACTCGTTTTGAAGCGAAAACTTAACGCGCTTTGGAGACTAGCTTAGCTTTTAGCCTGCTACCGCTAACGCCTGCTGCTGGAGTGAGCGCTGCGTAACAACGACGTCACCACGCACGTTTTGTGTCACAGCTTTTTCTGTCCGGGCGGGTTGTTGAAGCAGCCGCTCCAACCCGAACAGAAACAGAAAAACGTTGTAAAATCCTATCGAAATATCGAAAATATGCTTAAACTTCATATCATCGTTATTGAATAAAAGTATATCGCGATATTTATCGTTATTGAATTATCGTCCAGCACTAATATATATATATATATATATATATATATATATATATATATATATATATATATATATATATATATATATATATATATATAAAGCACAGCTGAAGTTGTTGCAAAGATCAACTTTTATTTTTGCTCCTTTAGTTAATGTTCAAAAAACACAACAGTTGGGGATTCAGTGTGCAACCTATTATCACCTCCTCAGATTCATGTCATTGGATTTTTACAGGCTGGATTAGGAGACTGACTCATCTCTGTGCACAGTATATTAAGCAAAATTAGACATATGATATTATCTACTTTGATGTTGGTCAATGCTGGATAATGTTAGTGTTTAGGAGTAACAAAAACGTTATCTTGATTATATGTTAAATATATAAATGTCAGAATGCTGGTACCTGAGAATGGATAAATTTATTGTTACTATTATCATGAGCTTTAGAGCTGTGCCACTTTAGAATATTTGCTTTCCGCAGTTATCTTTAAAAAATGTTTACTTTTTGAACTACATTTTTTTTCTGTAGATTGCAAAAATTGTTTTAAAGTTCCCAGATGGACCTTAGTAACCTTTCTGGAAGCTACAGATAAATCAACATTAATGTCCTTAAGGTAAATTAGTTTACCTGCAAATTAAGTTAAGGTATGTAGAAAGTGAAAACAGATAAATCAGTGTGCAATCCCTTAGGATCAAATATTTGATTGGGAGCTTTTGGAGTCAAACACATTAACTTTCAAGAACATAAACCTGGATTCTCCTGAGGGAGCTGTAATTTTAACTTATTCTGGCATGCTAGGAGATGGCTTCAGCTGGCTGTTTTTCAATCATAGCTTCCACCTGGTACCCCTCATGGAGAATATTCAAAGACATGTTTGTGTTCATTTGTTTGTTTGTTTTATCAGCAAAATATTTCATGAACCACTTGACAAATTTTAATAAAACTCAAAGTGATCATTAGGTATACTGTAACTACAAGTGATTAACTTTGAGTCAACTCCATTCAAGAAGTCTGTGACAGATTATTGACCTTCACAAACACAAAAACTGACAGAACTCCAGAGCTCCAACTTTGCTTCTGTCTGATTGAGCATACCATACTATTAGAAGAGGTTCCCAGTAAAAGTTGCTGCTCTTTATTGAAATAATACAAACAATAATTTAAGTAAGGCCGCATTGTGGCACAACTGGTAGAGCTGCTGCCTCTCAGCGAGAAGGTTGCCGGTTTAAATCCCGGTCCGGGGGCCTTTCTGGGTGGAGTTTGCATGTTCTCTCTGTGCATGCGTGGGTTTTCTCCGGGTACTCCAGTTTCCTCCCACAGATCAAAAACATGCATGTTGGGCTGATTGGTAACTCTACTGACCCTAGATGTGAGTGAGAGAGTGAATGGTTGTTTGTCTTGTTTGTCTCTATGTGTCCCTGTGATGAACTGGAGACCTGTCCAGGGTGTACCCCGCCCATCACACTGTGATTGCTTGGCATGGGCACCGGCGACCCCCGTGACCCAAAATGGAAGAAGCAGGTAAAAGATAATGGATGGATGGATAATTTAAGTATATAACTTTATTGTTTCCAGCTTTTTGTTCATTTATTTATTTAATATGTTGCCTCTCATGTATTAAAATATGATTTATTGGTTATCTGTTAATATAGTGGAAGGCAGCTGCTGTGGTCCTTATTATCATCAAGCTGCTGAAGGGACCTGCTAACAAGACCACGCCACTAACAGCATCATGCTGCTAACTGGACCATGTTGCTAAGATAACCTGACTGTCATCAGAACCACTCTGCCAATTGGACCATGCTGTTGTAGATTTATTTCTTTTTCACTTTTGGTGCCTTGTTTCTGTATTTTTGTTGCATGCTTTGAATACATGTTTATGTTAGTTTAGTTTATGTTAGTGCTCATATTAAGCATGTTAATTATAGCTAAAGAGAACCCATGAGAATCGTGCTGCTGTTGTTCAGTGTATTGTTTTGCACCATTAGTGGCTGGCATATATTTTAGATCTTTTAGCAAACTGTTGGGTGTTTGCTTAGGGTATATCATAGTTTATATCTTAGATTCTTATTTCCTGTTTCTTTTTACACTTTATATTTTTGCTATTGTTGGATGTAACTGTGTACACAATTTCATTCCACCTCATGTACCACATGCAGTGTGAATGACAATAAAGAACCTTGAATCCTTGAATAAATCAAATTGAAAAACAATTGTAGACTAAGTGTTACAAAAAACACACTATGTATGTAGCTGAAAGTGTGATTGAATGGTTAGTCTTATGGCTGTTGGGTCCAGGAGTAGCTCACATGATGCTCAACATATCCAGATGGTTATGTGTTTGAATAATACATTTTAATAACAAATCATCTGAACAGAGAAAGATATTTGGGAGCCCCCGCTAAAAACAACAAAAAGAGAGGGAGAAGCTCTGAACCAGCCAGCAGTTCACCGTCAGATTTGGGCTCGTCTCCTCAACTTATGGTCCAGGATCTAACCCTACAACCAAGAACTGTTGAAACAAATACCTCTGGTAACTCCCATACCCAGCAACAATTATACCGACAATATTGTGATAAGGTGCAACAAATGGCATCTACTAAGAAAGAAGAGGGAGCAAGGCGGGAGAGCAAAACCAGCAAAGACCACCACCTCTCCTCTGGCCTCTCTCACTCTCCAAGCAGGCAGAGCGTGTTCCTTTCAAACCCCTTCCAGCCAATCAGCTGTCAAGAGAGGACACATCAGTCAGGCACTCACAAAGATGACACAGGGACACGTCACATCTCCACCCCTACGTGCTGAGTGGTGGGTTCACACGCCATTTAGCAGCAGCAGAAGGAACGGGATAATGTGTCAGCCAAATCGTTGTCATTAGCTTTGATGTGTTTTACCTCCAAGTTGAAGGGCTGACGATAAAGTGCCCACTGCATCGGTCGCTAGTTGGAGTTATGCATTTGCTGAATGAAAATGAGTGAATCTGTATAAGAGAAACCGGACAATTAGATGAGCCAACATGAAGTGTTTCACAGTAAAGTACACCTTTTGGTGTTTAAGCTTTTGAGAAGCAGTAAACACAGTGTCAGCTCCCGCCTCACAGGCGTTCACCGCCAGTTTAAAAGGCAGCGTCAAAAATGGTGCAGAAATGCAGTCACACTTTTAATGGGTTTCGTTCTGGTTACCCAACAACTGGCTACCTCCTACCTTACAGACAATATTAACAGATCTTTAGATGATGGTAAGGTAGTTGGAGCAGTGTTCCTGGACTTGAGAAAAGCCTTTGATACAGTGAATCATGACATGCTCCTACATAAACTCAGTAAGTATAACTTCTACAAGTTAGCAATCAGCTGGTTTAGCTCATATCTAAAAAATAGAGAACAGTGTGTCAAAGTTAATGGAATGAAATCTAGCCCACAAACATGTAACATGGGAGTTCCACAGGGTTCCATTTTAGGTCCATTGCTTTTCTGTTTATACATCCACGACTTACCGGACAGTTGCAAATATGCCAAATGTCAGATGTATGCAGATGATGCCATCATATATGTATCTGCAAAGACTCCACAACAGGCAGCAGAGTTACTGAACAGGGAGATGGAGGGAGTGTCTCAGTGGTTTAAGAATCACTGTTTGACTCTGAACTGCAACAAAACAGTCTCAATGTGTTTCACTATCCGGCGTAAAGTCTGTAACTTTTCAATTGTGATTGATCAAAAGGAAATCCAAAAAGTGGAAGAGTTTAAATATCTGGGTGTCATTTTAGATTCCCACCTTAACTTTGAGGCTCACATTAGGAAAATGTTTAAAACCATTAAGACAAATATAAATTGTTTTCGTCTTATAAGATCTTGTTTATGTGGAAAATCTGCTCAGTTGTACCTTCATGCCATGATTATGTCTCATTTCTCATACTGTGTCACTGTCTGGAGCCAAGCAACTCAATCGGCTTTAAAACCTATGAGGATGTTGTACTCACAAGCACTGAAAGTTCTAGACCAAAAACCATTGAAGTGGCACCACTGTAAAATACTTGATAAATATAACCTATTAAGCTTTGACAATTTTTTAAAATTTTCTTGTTTAAAATTAACTTTTAAATGTATTAATGGTCTTGTCCCTGAGCTGGTGAGCAGAATGATTTTAAAAGTCAGCAGCTCAGGAGTTGCAACAAGAGGTGCAGTTGATGGAGACTGTAAACCTACAAAATACAAAACATCATTTGGTCAATGCTCCTTCTCATTTAAAGGTCCTCATATCTGGAACAGTTTACCATCAGCAATAAAAACATTGACTGATCTTAGAGTTTTTAATTCCCAGGTGAAAAAATGGTTGAAACAAAACCAAATCTGTGAACACTGAACCCCATGGGGGCAGAGCAGCAGGCATGTGTGTGAGGGAACTGTTTAATCTTAATTAAATTTAAATTTTATTTTAGCTGTTTTTATATAAAAGTCCAACCAAGGACTGGGTTTGCAAATTAGCCTGTGGCTGGAAAACCTTTGTACAAGACAACGGTTGCTTCGTTTTAACATGTAACATTGCTTATTGTGCTGTCCTTGATCAAATAAACTTGAATGAAATGAAATTAAATGAAATAGCTTAAAAGTGACTTTATTTCCCTAAAGCATGCTGACAGTTAGGAGACCAGACACTTAAAGTCTGAGCTCACAAGTTCAGTGAGAGAAAAGTAATGAGAGTGGAAAAAGTTATTAAAGAAACTCTAGTATTAACCCACCACTCCAAAAAAACGATGTGCTACTGCCTAAGAATCAGAAATCACTGATAGCCCTTGTTTTTGAGTTCACTGGTCTAAACATCATAGGACTAGTTTTAAGGAAAACACCAGCTTCGGTCAGAGCAGTGAACATGTCAGACTTCATTGTTCTTTTTTATTTTATTTGTGCAGCATGGCATTGACTGTGTAATTAAATCTTGGGATTTTGGATTTCCTTGAGCCACACTTTTGATGTTGTGACGGTGCATCATTTTGGTATTTTTGGTGTCTATAAGGAGTGTGTTTTCCCCCCACCATGGTTTTTTTGTGTTTTGTTTCTTGAACAAAATAGAGTTCAAGTTGGAGGATTTTGTGGATCATCCCACCTGTGAACACCTTAATAGTTGCACAAATGAGCAACATGTAACTGTTGCTGCTCAGTTTTCAGTTTATGTGACTAAACAAACAAACCAATAAATACATAAAAATTAAAGAAAAGCATGATTAATGCTGAGATTTTCACTGCTCTGACTGAAGCCCTAAAATAAGTCCTGGCGCTGCTTTTCAGACTTCAGGGATCCACGTCTGATCTCTGTGAGTTGGAGTTATAGGTTGAACTCTGCTTATTGGCCCTTATAGAAAAACAACTTATCATGGGTTTCAACTCTGTGAGTTGGAGGAAAAGAAAATGTTAATAAAGGAGTTCAAGCTGAATGGTTCAGGACATGAATTAGTACTGGAAGCATGTTAACCATTTCAGTAAAACTGCTTGTCAGAGATGATATGACCATATGTGACCATCTGCTCATACAAACTCATGTTCGTGCTGCTGTGTATTACTAGTTGATGTTTTTCTTAGTTAGTTCTAGATGTTATTACTGTTTTTCTCTTTCATTTGTTGTTGGATGTAACTGGGACCTCGTGTACATAATCTCGTTTTCATCTCATGTACCACATGCGGTGCAAATGACAATAAAGACTCTCTGACTCTGACTCTGACTCTGATATTCCCTTATGAAAAGGAAGTCATCTTTAATGGCTGATGTTTGGCACAAGGTGAAAAAAACTTTTGATCACTTACATGATCTTTTTTTTTTAATGGAGGGTTTTAAAAGTTTTGTAAAAGGACAAGTAGCTCAAAGAGAAACTGTTTTCCAGTCTCAGATGTACCAGTCTGTGTCTGGTGTTCTACAGTGGAGCTGTCCGGTGCTGAACCTGACATTGGCTGTCCGTCTAAGGCCACGTTGGATTTGTACAGTTTACTAGTGATGTGTTTGGTCTTTTAATGAGCTGGCTGAGCCTTTCTAATGGTAAACCTTTTAAAAATGTTGTTTTGTATGTGCCACAGTTGCTTTTAAAAGACTTTGGGGGACATTGGGCAGGTTAGATCAGTGCGCTCAAAAACAGGGATTATCTCAGTGTTTCCTTTTTCTTTTAGGTGTACATGAGCATATAATATCTGGATCCCTAGACAAAAAAAAAATAGCTTGTAGAAAGACAAAAATGCTGCTTCAAATCTCTACAAACTGCACAACAAGACACAAGTTGTTCAACAAAGCGACACAATTTTGGGACAAGAAAAGCTAAATCATTGCTTTTCATGTTGGGAGGAATTACATTAGGCTGCAGTATTTAAAGCTGCTCCCAGTTAATATGATTTTTGAGGGGCCATTTTTTAATGAAAAAACAAATAATGAATGTGTTTATGCTACGTGCACACACAGTTACAGTGACCGCATTGGATTCAGTTCCAGTGTTTGCTGCCTGCTCCTAAGTCATTCAAATACTGTAGTTAAAACATTCAGAAGATTTGAGTAGTGCATTTGTGAATCTTTCCAAAAGTGTTGCCATGCTGCCTCTCTTCCTCTCCATGCTTACAAAGCCTCCCATCTGCTTGCTGAACACTGCAACTGTATAAGAAGGAGACGTTCTTGTGCTCATCTTGAGGAAATGGCCCAACAGATTTCTGAAGGACTCTCACGTCTGCTGGCCTTTTCATCAGCCGCTTGCCCTGCAGCTTTTTGCAGTTTTGGAAATAATTTTCAAGCTTGTTAGACAATTGGCATTCTGGAGTCACATCTATTGAATAATCTTTTTAAAAAAAAATTATATATATATAAATGGAAATGGATTATTTATTTTGAAATAGAAGATAAGAGTGAATTATTCAAAACTATTTGCATTTTACAACGTTATGTGTGGAGTCTTTTCCTGGTATTGTTTAAGAAAGACCTTCAACGTAGTGAGAATAATTTTATGAGCAGTTTTTAGCAAATAATTTAAAATACTCATTTTCTGAACTGGTGCATTCAAAAAGTCATGGTTTATTTCCTGCAGAGACATATTCTTTTGCACATTTCTTTCTTCACTTTAATGGTATTTAATCAAAAACAAATGGTATTTTATCCAAAACTAAAGAGGTGCAGTCTCAAAGCTCATATTTTCTTGGAAGTTGCATTGATACTAAAACCTGCAATTATTGCAGTCATAAAGTAATTATCCTGAGTTTAGCTGGCAGATGCACACAGACCTCTGAGAACATGAAGAATAAATTACTAGGGGCATTATTATATTTACTGCAAACTAAAATTTACATTAATACATACTTTTGTAGAAGTTTCAAGGACATTTTGCAGTAAAATACAACTCAGGTTTATTTTCTTTATTATAATTAAAGGCCAAGAAATACTTATTGCCCACTGTCTTTCATGCCAGAGTTTTATAGTAAGATTATCTCATGTTGTGAAATTATGAAATTACTGTATAGCCAATGTGATCAAACCGTAATAATAACCATTCTCATTGACCATTGCAACATTTGACACTCAGAGAATAAATTGTAAATGATGCTCAGCTCATACAACAAATTTAATTAAATGTTTATAGAAATTTCATTTTTTTGTGCTAGCTAATGTTGATTAGCTGTGGCCGGCAACTTGAATTCTACTGACTACAAAGGTTCATTAGTTGTAAAGGTACTGTATAACCTATAATTACTGTTTGAAAGGGTTTTTCATCCATTTGCTGATTCATGAGATATTTTGCTAACAGACAAAAACAAGAGCACAGGTACGATAAAAACAAAAAAAGGGTGGCAGTGGGTGATAATGAAAGACCTGAACTAGAGTTGTAAAGAAAATTATCCTGTGCCCGATGTGCACGCTGCCTTCAACAGTTTGCACATGTTTTACCTGTGGCTCCTAACATAGTCCCAACATAGTATTCAAACGTGTATTCCAGATGCAGTTTTTGAATTCTGAGATGTGGTACTCTTTGAGAAAGATGGCACAGCAGCAAATAAAACGATTTATTGATGCTCCCTGTTGGAAATGTTTTGGTGGGAAAAACTGCACTGTGAAAGAACATTCATTAATTCATTCAACCTTTATTTATACAGGCTAGCCTCGTTGAGTCATCAACATACCGGTAATGCTTCCAGTGCCAGCATGTGCTACACTGTAGCACAAGGCTGTGTGATAATGGTAGAATAAAGAAAGGCATTAAAGACACAAGGACAAGAGTGACAAAAGCAAATGAAAACCCACTGTGTCTGCAAAAATCTTCAGCAAATTCTTTGTTATGGCTTGCTTAACATAAGACACATTTTCTTGAATTCTCAAGGTTTTTATTTAGTTGTAGTTTGTTTGCCTCTTGCTCTCTGTTTTTTCCAAGTGTTTATTCAAACTCATCTTTCCATTTTTTAAATCAGCTTATTGCTCATCCAGGAATCCTTAAAGTGTCACTGACATGATTTTTTTACTATGCATAAAATTGCCCAAAATGTATATCTTTTATCATTTAAATATGTTTGATTTTGCAAACAAAATGATAAATCACTTTAATTTTGCTTTAAAAGTGATTTTAAACTTCGCACCCTGTTTATTCATGGGAAATCCAATTACACACGAACGCACCATCTGTGACATAGTGTGGGGCAGAGGGCTCTGGTCTGTTTAATAGCGGACAATTTAAAACACAACGAATTTAGCAATCTATGTGAAGATTTGAGCTATTTGTCTTCATTTTGGGAAGCAGAAAATAGTTTGGGTGATGGAACAAGAAACAGCAGGATCTAATGGACCTTACCAAGCTCCGCCCACAGGGCCGCGTTTCATTGGCTAATGCCCATAACACGTCACAGCGCAGCTTCCACGTGCGTGCCGGTCTCACAAAACAAACGCTACGGTAGCGTTTGTGAGACCGGCACCACATGCTACTTACATTGCTAGCTAGCATACGTGCAGAATTTTTTTGCGTCAGGGCTGGAAAAATGGTCCTCCACCGTCAGTGGGGTATCTGTACAGGAGATGTCAGGTACCCTGACCGTATTTGTGGAAGTAAAATTCACCGTTTCCCTATATGTGAAACTGAATGCCTTGCTTGGATCAAAGCTTGTGCACGACCACAAAACTGAACAATTATTTCTTTCACCAGCAGAGAAGGGTTGACCTGCTTTTGAAACCTGCTAGTTAACAACACGCGGTCACGATGAGAGAAAGCCACAGTTCACTGAACGTCCTGGAAGTTGGGAAGAAACAGCTCCGCTAACCCCACATGAGCTAGCTAACACAACGAGCTCTACTGTCGATTTCACCTAAAACTGCACAAAATCGTGACACGAAGGCTGGATTTTAACTAACACACCAGACGGCTGAGCTCGTTTGCCCTCACAAAAGTCGCTGTCGGCGTGTTTAGCAGCTAAAGCAGCAACGGCTAACCAACCACTTAAGGAATGAATGGAGATTACAGTTAGCATTAGCTTTGCGACCAAGGCACACAAACTTTTGCCAACAATAGAAATCGCTGATTTCAAAAGTAACCCTCAAAACCATGAATGCCTGACTTACCCAGCCTTGCAGGACAATAGGCATCAGTGATCCTGTCCACAGCTGTAATAATGCTGAGGGTTTGAGCTGCTGTTTTCCTCATCAGACGGTAGCATTAGCTGTGACGCGCACGCTGTTGGAGGCATCGCGTGGCTCAAACAACTTGATAACGTCCAAAAAAAAATAACATGAACTTGTTGGTTCCCCTGTCCATTGTCATGGCTGATATTTTGTTGGAATCTGGCAGAAATTATACACTATTCGACTCAGAAATACCCTGCAGAGAGTCAGTCGACGCCATATTTTCCATTGAAAGTATGCTGCTGCTTGGGAGACATGGAGACCGGTCGGAGATAGGGGGCGTTTCTGGGCGGAGTTTGGTAAGGTCCATTTAGGTCTGATGCTGTATCAGACTTACCTTCAGAAAGAGCAGCTCACACACACGCACTGACAAGCCCAGAGATCTGCCCGAGTTTACGTCGCAGATGGTGCATTCACGTGTAATCGGATTTCTCATGAATAAACACGGCGCAAAGTTTAAGATCACTTTTAAAGCTAAATTAAATTGATTTATCATTTTGTTTGCAAAAACGAACATATTTAAATGATAAAATATATATAAATTGAGCAATTTTATGAATAGTAAAAAAATCATGTCAGTGACACTTTAAAGCATAAAAGGTGCCAAAACAAGAGAGCAGAAAACAAGGATTTAGACAAGTCAGGCAAGAATCCTGAACAAAGCAGTGTGCCGGTAAAACGAAAATACTTATGCTTACTTGAAAAGTTCAACAGTTAAAAAAAAAGATTCAATGTCACTAAAAACAAAGTACTTCAGTCAAAATTCACAAATTAATATTTTAATGCTGTTGTTGTGAAAAAAAAAGTGTGTATAACTTGAGTTTGGCGTCTAGGCTCCAATCCCATCATTTTTCTTGCACATTAAGCCATGGAGGTATGAGAGGATCCCCCCAGCCTCCGATATACTCTCTGGACAAGTTTTTCTACAGAGCAAAAAGGGTTTCATCGAGCCCAGAGGTTGGTGCTGGGGTGTTGGAGGGGCTGAAAATGAGCAAACATCAGTAAAATGTGTACATGCGGCAGCGTCAAACAGCAGCAGCAGTCTTCAATGCAGAGTGAAGCAGAATGTTTAACAACTGAAACAGACCCCATACATTGGTAGGCTGTCATAGATTGTATATAACCCCTGACTGTAACCTGGAAGTTCAAGCTGGAGCATGACCTACCTTCCCAAGTTTTGTCAAAACTTCATTTCAGAACAACCCTCATCCTAAGCAAGCATGCAGGCAACACTGAAAATAGATTTTAATCAGGAGGAACCCTCTGGCAGGGTGGGCTTTGACCGGCTGGGAGATGAGAGGGCAGTGAAGAGACAAACAAACACAGAAAGATCGTCCAGGTGGAGCTTCTATAGGAAATAAACACAAATTAAAGCTGCTATATGTAACTTTTCTAACAATATATTTTTAACATATTTCTTCACTCTGTCACTAGACTGATGTTAGAGAGGTAATCTCTGAAAAAAATGAAAACAAAATATTGTCCCCTTGCTTCTCCAGGTGGTAAATAGGCATTTCTAAAAAGAAAAAGTGACCCGCCATTAACCAGCCAATAAAAACAGAGCTTGAATTTGAATCAGCCAATAAAAACAGAGCTTGAATTTGAATTTCAGCAGACCATGGGAGAGCAGAGCCATATATGGCTCTGAGGGGGAGGGATCAGAATGCTTTGCCTGTTGAAATTTTTTCTAAGTGCTGCAGTTCTACAGAAACTGCAGACTGAACCTTTAATGAAAGCATTAACCACAAAATACACACATGGAGACTAGAGCAAGTAAAGACGGCAGCAGAGTGAGGAAATGTGGTCAGATTGTTCCCAGCAGCCTAAGACTATAGCAGCATAACTAGGAAACACAAAAATTATCTTAACTATTGGATTTATCAGAAAGAAAATCTTAATGTATTTTCCACAGTACACGTCGCGCCGCCATATAAGTCGCATTAGTCCAAATATGTCTGATAAAGTGGAAAAATATTAATAATAAGTTACTTCACCAAATAAGATGCATCTATTACACGTCACTGCTGACAAACTGATAATGTGAGTCAGTGTTGTGCCAAAAATTGATTGGCTGCCAAATAGCAGCAGCGGGAGCGTGCACGGGAGGACTTTAAAAATAATTTAACAAGATTAACATGTAAATCAATTATTTGTTTGTTCGAAATTATAATAAAGTTGTGTCTCAGTTTAACTTTTACTTAATAAATGCAATTTAATGGTAAAATCAGCTGCATTTCAAAAGTATTTGTTGCCTCGGTGCTCCGAGAGCACGCAGGAGGAGGAAATCAGGAAGGAGGAATGCTGCGCGTTTCTTCAAAATTTTACAAGATATGCAGCTAAAACAATTATTTGTTTGCTTGACATTACAGTAAAAGTGTGTCTCAGTTGAACTTTTACTTAATAAATGCACTTCAATGGTCAAATTAGCTGCATTTCTCTGGGCAGTGCAGCAAAATGAAGCTGATTTGACGGTTGCTCCAGGCATGATTCTGGAGCTGGATGAAGGTGGCAGGCTATGAACAGCTGATTGTGTCATTAAAGGTTCAGTATGTAATTTCTGGAACACGCTGGAACTTAGGAAAATTTTGAACAGAGACACGTTTCTGGTCCCTCCCACTCAGAGCCATATATGGCTC
>JBBPBX010006527.1:41422-68229 GCA_038048925.1 Garcialebias charrua | reverse complement strand
CACAACAGCTCAACAGAACACAGTACAGTACAACTGAACAAATACACAGAAATACTTGGACCCAAAGCAGAACCAAACACAGGGTCGTTACACTACCCCCCCACTACTGAGTCCCTCGCCCACGAGGGGACAAACAAAGTCATCAAACCGTCTTGGAGCCCTCCTCGTCCGCTGCGGGCGAGCTCCCAGCGGCGCTACAGGCTCTGGGGCCGGGGCATCATTCGATGTCGGTGATAAGGCTTCTGGGGAGGTTGGCGGACGCACCAGAGACCCTGACCATTGGCCTTCTGGGGACTGAGGTGCAGACCTGCCTTGATAGGGGGCCAACCTGTCCCTGTGCAGAGCTACTCTTCTCCTGTTTTGGGGCATCTGAACTCTGTAGACCACCTCCCCCAGGCGCTCCAACACTCTGCAGGGACCCACCCACTGACTGTCCAGCTTCGGGCACCGTCCCTTCTTCCTACGAGGGTTGTACACCCAGACCAGCTCCCCTGGAGTGAAGTGTCGGCCCTTAGCCCTTACATCATAGTTCCGTTTCTGGCGCATGCCTGCTTGCTCCTGTTGCCTCCGGGCAAACGCATGGGCCGTCTCTAACCTGTCCTGAAGTTTCCGGGCATACTCGGGACCCGCTGGAACATCCGGTGCATCCGGCGGGCGCCCGAAGGACAGTTCGGCTGGTGTGCGCAGCTCCCTCCCCAACATGAGGAGCGATGGGGTGCATGCCGTGGAGTCCTGTACAGCTGAGCGGCATGCCATTAGCACCAGTGGCAGGTGCTCGTCCCAGTCCCGCTGATGCTCTGCTGTGAGGATGGCCAGCTGCTGTCCCAGGGTGCGGTGGAGCCTTTCCACTAGGCCGTCGCTCTGGGGATGTAATGGTGTCGTTCTTGTTTTGTGGATGCCAAGGCGGCTGCACATGGTAGAAAACACCCGTGACTCAAAATTTCTCCCCTGGTCACTATGAATACTGTCTGGTACCCCAAACCTGCTAATCAGGCCCCCAACCAAAGCATCTGCCACAGTCTCTGCTTCCTGATCAGGGATGGCGTACGCCTCCGGCCATTTTGTAAAATAGTCTATAGCCGACAGGACATAACAGTTTCCCCTGTCTGAGCGTGGTAGGGGGCCCATGATGTCCACGGCCACTCGTTCCATCGGGGCTCCTACAACAAACTGTTGTAGGCGGGCGTGAGACTGACCCGTCGGCCCCTTCCGTGCCGTGCAGAGGTCACAGCAGCGGCAGAAATCCTCCACATCCCTCCTACACTGGCCCCAATAAAACCCCTGTCGGAGGCGACGGAGAGTTTTTGTGACACCAAAATGTCCAGACCCAGACGCTCCATGCACGCCCTGCAGGACTACGTCTTTCAGGCCTTTTGGGACTACAATCTGCCACCGCTCCTCACCTGTGGAAGGGTTCTTCCATGACCTCTGCAGTACTCCATCTTCCAGTCGCAGAGCCTCAAACTTGGACCACAACCCTTTAGTTGCCAGCGAGAGTCCAGCAACCTCCTCCCACGGCGGCTTCAGTTGCCTCTCCACCCACTGCAACACAGGTTGGATGTCAGGGTCTTGTTCCTGATGGTGCCTCCAGCTGTCTGTGCCAACCACCTGCAGCTCTCTGCAGATCGCCAAGTCACTCTGACCTGATCCTCGATGGTTCCGATGCAGCTGTTCCTCCTCCAACCTCTCCCTCCGGTCACAGTAACTGCACCCCTCTGCAGCGCAAGGCCGGCGGGAGAGGGCATCGGCATTGGCGTGCTTGGCTCCGGCCCGATGAATGACAGAGAAGTTGTAGGATTGCAGCTCCTCCAGCCACCGGGCCACCTGACCCTCAGGTTCTTTAAAAGACATCAGCCACTGGAGGGCCGAGTGATCAGTCCTGATCGTGAATGACAAGCCACACAGGTAGTACTTAAAATGGCGTAGAGAAAGTACCACCGCCAGCAGCTCCCGCCTTGTCACACAGTAGCGCCTCTCAGCTTTGTTAAAGGCCCTGCTGAAATACCCCACCACTCTCTCCCCCTCCTTCCCCAGCTGGGACAGGACCCCCCCAACCCCCACGCCACTTGCATCCGTGTCGAGGATGAAGGGGAGGGAAGGGTCTGCAGGAGCGAGGACTGGGGACTCAGTCAGAGCTTGCCGCAGGCGGTCAAACGCTCCCTGGCACTGTTCAGTCCACACATAGTCTCTGTTCTTCTGGAGTAGTTGGAAAAGGGGGGCTGCTATACTTGCGAACCCCCGCACAAACCTCCTGTAATAAGAAGCCAGTCCCAGGAAGCTTTTAAGATCTCTCTGAGTCGTGGGGGTTGGCCACTCTGCCACCATCTTTACTTTGTCCTCCATTGTGCCGATCCCCTCTCTGCCGACTCGGTGGCCCAGAAACGACACCTCTTGTTGCATAAAGTGACACTTATCTGGGTGGAGTCTCAGGCCCGCAGCTCTAATTCTCTCCAGCACTCTACAGAGTGAGTCCAGAGCCATTGCAAAAGAGGCGCCATGGACCAGTATATCATCCAGATACACCAGACACTCCTGGCGAGGAATGTCAGCCAGCGTCTGGTCCATCAGCCTGGAAAAGGTGGCAGGTGCATTGCACAGTCCAAACGGGAGCACCTTAAACTGCCAGAGTCCCCGCCCCGTACAAAAAGCAGTCTTAGGTCTGGCACTTGTTGCTAGGGGGACCTGGTAATAACCGCTCCGAAGGTCCAGAGACGAGAACCAGTTGGAGCCGGACACCAGGTCTAGTGACTCATCGACCCTAGGCAGTGGATATGAGTCTTTCTCAGTCACCCCGTTCAGTGGTCTGTAATCAACACACAAACGCCACTCTCCATTCTTTTTGGGCACCATGACAACAGCAGACGCCCAGGGACTGTTTGAAGGCTCGATAACATCAGCCTGCAGCATGTCTGACACTGCCCTGTCACATGCTTCCTGACGGGCCAGGGGAAGCCGGCGGGGATGACATTTTATTGGGCGTGCACCTCCCGTCAGGATGTCATGTTCCACCAAACGAGTCCGCCCCACCTGGTCTTCACTTAGGGCAAAAATGTCCTTAAAGTCCATGAGCAGCTGCAACAGTTGTTCCTGCTGCCGAGTGTCTAAACCCCTACAGTTTTCCGCCCAGATCTTCCGCACCAAGGTCACTGCAGCGTCTTCAGTCTCCTGGGGCACCCACACTGGGTGCATAGGGCTCGCAGGTGCGGGAGCCATGGTGGCAGCAATCTGGCTGGGCTGAGGTGGGATGTGCTCGACAGCTGCAATCTGCGGTTCTGTGTAGCGGGCCACAGGACCCGTGGGGGTGTGATCAGGAGCTGCGGGCAACAGTGGAATGAGAGGCCCCTCCTTGAAGCTCCATGTCCCCACACCCAAATCCAACTGGCACCCCGCAGCCCTTAAAAAGTCCAGCCCCAATATGCACATGTCCTGCACCTCTGCTACCCACACAGGGTGGGTGATAGATCGGCCACCTACATTAAAAGTCATTGTCCCCCTCCCCTTCATAGGTGCCATGTCCCCAGTGACTGTGCGCAGCTGCACTGTGGTGGGTTGGATCAGAGTCCAGTCCGGTACCATCTCAGGCCTCACTAGTGTTACCGTGGAACCAGTGTCAATCAGGGCCGTGCATGGAAACCCTTCCACTGAGACGGGGACATAACAAAAGTCTCCAACACATGTGCGGCCGACCACCACAACCACGGTCGCTTGGTCGGGGGCGGAGTCAATTTCGGAGGGATTCTGGGCTCGGGCCCCCTGTTCGAGCTGTCGGCCCCCGCCCACTGGCGATGGAGGTGTGGAGGCTACGGTCGGGATCTGCGATTCCTCCCCCCCGCAGACCCCGTGTCGTTTCCCTGCGTCTTGACTGTTTTAGGACACCGCCTCAGGAGGTGTCCCGGTTGGCCACAGCCCCAACAAACGGCCGGGGGTGCGGAGGAGTCCCGCGTCGACTGCAGTGCCACCGCTCGGACCATTTCTGTCAGCTCCGAGACCCAAGCAGGCTTCTCCTGGTTCAGCTCTGCCCCCTCCGCAGATCTGCATGCTGGTGGTTGTCCTCTCAGGTCGTTTCCCGCTGCTACTCCCAGCAAACACTCTCTCTCCACTGCTAAGTCCAATGCATCTTGCAGGGATCGGGGGTGCATCAGTTGAACCTGCACACGCAGCTCCGGTGGTGCCAGGGCTCTGATGAACTGATCTTTTGCTAGTTCATTCTGAACCCCTGACTGCATGTGTGAATAGGCTCTGCGTGTGAGGCTCTCAATGTCATTAGCCAAAACACGCAGGGGTTCACCCGGCAACCTGCTCCTGTTGCAGAGTTTATTTTTAAAAATGTCTGGTTGCACACATTGTCCAAACCGCCTCTTTAAAGCTCCAACTAGTGCATCATAGTCTTTTCTGTCCTCTGAGCTTAACAACAACAGGCAGTCCAGTGCATCATCTTGTAGACAGAGAGCCAGCTGCAGGGCTTTATGCTCTGCTGTCCACCTCCCTGCATGAGCCAGCAGCTCAAACTGTGCATGGAAGGCCTCCCAGCTGGACCTACCGGAGTACTTGGGCGTCTTCAACGGGACGGTGACGTTTTGGACGACGTAACTGTCATGGCTGCCGCCATGTGAATCTTTTGGCGCGCTTGGAGAAAATGGCGTCGACGGACCCGCCCCCCCGCCGGTCTTCAGTCCTGCTTCGGCAGCCATGCTCGCTGCAGAGCTTTCGCTGCAGAGCTGTGCGGAGCAGCCGTCCCCTGAGTTATTTTAGTGAACCCCTCTCTCCGAGCCTCTTCGTCCTCTACTCCCTCCGCTTTAATTTTCACCTGGGCGAGCGCTCCGTCCATGATGCTGATGTCGCGGGTGGAGGCGACGAGCCAGTAGTACTCACTCAGCTCGGTAGCGTTGGTTTACTTCTGACACCAATGTAATGACGCCAACACAGCAGACGGAGTCCAGCCAAACGGGGTTTATTCAGAAACAGGGACGAGCTGCTATTACCGAGGCTACAGCTCACGCCTTAACAGAAAACGCGGTACACACGCGAGCGAACACACTGCTAGCTGCCTGCTAACAACAACACACACCCGGGCTCTTCTTCTTCGTCTCTCTTTTTCCGGTCCCTCCTCCCTGCTCCTACCCCTCTCCTGCCCCCACGACCAATCCAACACATGAGGGCGGGGGACAACAGAATCACGACAGCTCAACAGAACAGCTCAACAGAACACAGTACAGTACAACTGAACAAATACACAGAAATACTTGGACCCAAAGCAGAACCAAACACAGGGTCGTTACAATATATAGGGCAATTTTATGAATAGTAAAAAAATCATGTCAGTGGACCTTTAAAGCTCTACACTCCACAAATGATCAATATCCTTGACACACCTTATTACTGAGAGCATGCTGTTGTTAGCCAAATACCTTGTTTAAAGATATAACAAGATATCTACATTGCAACAAGTCCTTGCATTTAGCTGCATCTACTGCAAGAGCCCATATGACTAAAGGACGGTGTTTTATTTCACTAATTAAGGAAACTAATGAATAAAACTGCTGCCTTCATCCATCTCCTATTATGTCTCTGCGTGAGTGCAGCTACAGCGTGCGCTCACAGGACATTATTACCTGCAGTGTTCCCTCAGTGCGGACTGAACTTGACAAAAGGGCCTTCTCCTACTCTGCTTCCTGGAATATCTTACAAAAAGATCTGCAGCTCTCGACCTTGACCTCTCTACATGGCTTTAAGAATCTGTTGGACTCCTGGCAAGAACCAATGCAGACATGTTCCTGTTTCTTCTATATTCACCTATAATCTAGTTGTTTTTGCTACCTTTTTTTTGCCATCTTATTTTAATTTGTAAAAAAAAAATCTGTATAATTTTTTTATAATTGTCTATTGTTGTCATCATTCTTTGTTGAAATCAGGTCTCTCTTGTAAATGAGTCCTCGAGGTTCAATGGGATTAACCTGTCTAAAGGTTGCATGTAAAAGAACTCAGTCTCTGGTCTTCTCTGCCAGTATTCATATGGTATTAGATTGGTTTAGCAAGTTTCCATGTCAGAACCAGTCACATGACTGATGCTGTATTCAGTGGGAAATGGGAATTCCAACCATCCATCCATTATGTTGACCTGCTTCTTCTTTTCTGGGCTGTGGGGGTCACTGGTGCCCATATCCAGCAGTCATTGTGTGAGAGGCAGGGACACCCTGGACAGGTCACAAGTCCATCACAGGGACACAAACCAGACAACCATTCACTCTCACACATAGGGACAATTAGTTACCAATCGCAATCAGTCTAACATGCATGTTTTTGGTCTGTGGGAGGAAACAGAGTACCTGTAGAAAACCCACGCGTCTACGGAGAGAACATGCAAACTCCACCCAGAAAGGTCTCATCAGGATTTGATCTTGCAACTTTCTCTGAGGCAACAGCTCTACCAACTGCACCACTAGGCTACCCCAAATGGAAATTCTTGCAAAGAAAAATAAAGTTACCGGTACATTCGTTTTAGGAACAATACAATATCTAAAGTACAGGTAGAGCATTATTGACATATTTATCACAAGTTAACCAAGTACAAATAATTGGTTAATAGCAACACAAACCACTTAAGAGCATGCTTGTTTTTCTTTTGAAAGTGAATGCGACCAAAATTAAAGGTGGGTGGAGGTATGGAGGAAGAGACGGGCATTTCCACTCTGCACTTCTTCTGTGACCTTACTGTGCCAAGCAAATCTGAACTTTTGATGTTTTGATCTCTTAACTATAAAACTATACAGTATATAAATGTAGTTGGAGGACATAGAGGCAGTTGGAGTGAGGACAGAGTGAGACAGAGGATGACTCACTGTGGCAACCGCAGAAGAGGGAAAACCTGAAAGAAGAAGTACAAAAATATGTTTCCCCACATTGTTCTTTCAGTATTTGCTGCATGTTCTCCAACTCTTGTCAACAAATGTAGGAGGGCAACACTGTTCTACAATGAATTAGTCCAACAACACACTTACTTCGTAACAATCCACACACTTGTTTTTAATAACTTTTTTAACAGTACAACAATAACGATTTTTTTTTACAGTACTGAAAAAACAAAAAATAATAAGACTTAGAAAACAACTTCCCATCCAGTCTTCTTTAGAGTTCATCTTCTATGCAAGGTAGGTGTACACTTCACGATCCTCTGGCGTCCGTGCCAAATAGTCTCGTTCTATTAGTCCTTCTATGCGGTTTTTGATTGCCACAGGACTGGGAAGGAAGCGTGCTCGGAGCTGCTGAGTCACCTGAAAAAACAAAGTGAAACAAGTTGTGAAAGGTGTAACTTATTAAAGATAGCTCTTTAGAATTGTTATTTTAAGTAAGTCTAAAAAAGCTAAGTCTGGTCCGCTGGACATTCAAAAAACAAAACAAAACAAAGCAAAAGAATTGTAGAAACGTTTCGTCTTTCGTCCGAAAGACTTCCTCAGTCTGAGCTGCTGTATTCAGCTCAGTCTTATAAATAGCACCCTCTCACAGTGGATCAACCAGTTGGCTGATGACAGCCAAAACCAGCTGCTCACATGATCAAGGAGGACCATCAGCTTAGCGATGGATCGTTAGCACCCTGATGGTTGTTTGCTATTCACAGAGGGCTGAGGGCATCAGGGTATTTTAACGGTCCACTGACATGATTTTTTTTACTATTCATAAAATTGCTCAAAATATATATATTTTAACATTTAAATATGTTCGTTTTTGCAAACAAAATGATAAATCACTTTAATTTTGCTTTAAAAGTGATTATGAACTTCAAGCCGTGTTTAATCATGGAAAATCCGATTACCTGAGAACGCACCATCGGTGACGTAGTGTGAGGCAGAGCTCTGGGCTTGTCACAGTGCGCGGGTATGAGCAGCTCACATGAAGGTAAGTCTGATACAGCATCAGACCTAAATTAGATCCTGTTGTTTCTTGTTCCATCACCTAAACTATTTTCTGCTTCCCAAAATGAAGACAAATAGCTCAAATCTTCACATACTCGATTGCTAAATTCGTCGGGTTTTAAATTGTCCGCTATTAAAGAGACCAGAGCCCTCTGCCTCACACTCTGCACACCACGTCACAGATGGTGCATTTGCGTGTAATCGGATTTCCCATGATTAAACACGGCTTGAAGTTCAAAAACACTTTTAAAGCAAAATTAAAGTGATTTATCATTTTGTTTGCAAAAACGAACATATTTAAATGATAATATATATATATATATTGAGCAATTTTATGAATAGTAAAAAAGTCATGTCAGTGGACCTTTAAGTAAGGTTGTATCCACCTTATTCCCGAGGGGGTCACTGTAGAAGCGATTGTAGTGGACCTACCCAGGGTCAAACTAAGGTTTTTGAACTGTCCAGTGATGACCTTTACTGACCTCTCAGTAAAGCAAGACATTTACTACAAATTATTCCATTAGTTGTAATCTGAGAACATAGTCACCAAAAGAGACTATTTCTATCTTTGATTTTATTCTAATGTAATCAAAAGAATAACTTTTGTCATTTTCATGATATATGTTATATGCTGTTATTCTTTTAATATGGAGTATTACTGTGTTACTTGATCATATAAGGGTGTCAAAGTTCAGATAAAAGGTCAAACTGACTTACACAGAAATTGTTTTTGTTGAGTTTCAGCTAAAACTCTCATCTAGCGTCTGAAAGTCTCTTCACTCAGATACTTTTCCTAAACAATTTCCCTCTGCTCTGGATTTCACCTTGAATCGTGATAACAAGTGAACTGCTCGACTGGTTTTTGAACCAATGGGGAAGAGACAAGTCTCGCTCCTCTCAGATCTTCTACTAAGTTCTAAGCTGTTGCTGGAACTGAGAAGTCTGCTGGGAAAACTTCAAGATGTGAGGTCGTCCCAAAGAGCTGGATGAACTCACAGTCAAACGCTAAGGACACGTCATCCAGTTAAGGACTAATAACATGTTGTTATGAGTCCACTTCGAACGAGCGTAAGCTCAAAACTTTGTTTATTCCTTCCTGGAATAAGTTATTTTGAGCCAGAGGCCAGGAGCTGACACATTTTCTGACGACCAACGCGAAACCAGGAGACGTTGGAAGGTAAACGAATAACCTGCTCAGTGGTACTGGTTCCCACAAGGACCCGTGCATCTGAAAAGCTACAAGGTCTTCTCTCTTACCAGGCTGTCGTCAAAAGGTAAAGAGCTGTTTACAAACGTACCTGGGGTTTAGCAGAAGTCGGATGGAAAGTGTCATTTCTGGTTACCCTCAAGATAAATAACTTCCTCCTTTAAAGGTATTGTGACATGATTTTGTAAATTTGAATATTTGTCAGAACATATATATCTAATATCATTGAGCTCTGGTCGTTTTTGCATAATAAATTATAAATATGTAAAATTTTTATTCTAAATTATGGTAATGTTTTTCTCTGGTACTTGCTGGGATACACCCCTAAAATTCCGCGCATTTCCGCAATACGTCATCACCAGTCGTCGTCGCCAGTCATCAACGTCACAACGGGCAGAAGGCAGAGCCTTGCCCGTTTGTTTTGTGTGTTAACTGCTTGCCATAGAATTCATTTCCTGAAAGATCGGCTCTTTTTTTTGTGTAACTTGAAAAATGCCGTCACGTTGTAGCGCATTTGTGTGTTCTAATATCAGCAGTGAACAAGTGATTCTTCACAAATTTCCAAAAGATGAGAAACTTCGACAAGAATCAGAATGGACCAGACAAGGACCGGTGGGTTCCTACTCGTATGTCTGCAGCGACCATTTTACTGCCGATTGTTATCTGGAAAGACCTGGTTTACAAGAATCTTTTGGATTACCAGTAAGATTCAGAAGACTTTTAAAACCGGATGCTATTCCTACTATTTTTAAAAGAAAATCTACAGAAGAAAGTCCCACAGGAGCTACCATGCAAACAACGCAGGGACCATCGGAAGACTGTCCAGGAGATGAGTAAGTCTTTGTGTAAACATAATCGGAGGTGTGTAGTGTTTTAGATTCTAAACTATATATTTTACGTGAGTTCATGTTGTTTTACTTTATACACTGTGAGTGTATGAAGCCAATTATCACGGCAGATTATTTATGTTCGCTGCTAACAAGCTAGCCGAATCAGTAGCACACACACTTTTCTAATAATGTATTTTTAAATTATGTCTGCATCTGTAGTTTCTTTTTATTCGGGGAGGGATATTAATGAGAGTTTTGGATGATTTACTGTCTTAAAATGATATATCGCTGACGCAACCGGTAATAAAAAGCCGAGGTAGCAGCTAACACACTAGCCGAGATACAGTACAGGCCACGTTGCTATTTATGCATTTTTAAATTATGTCAGCGCAATCGGGTAACATCTGTTGTTTTCTTTTTATTCGGGGAGGGATATTAATGAGAGTTTTGGATGATTTACTGTCTTAAAATGATATATCGCTGACGCAACCGGTAATAAAAAGCCGAGGTAGCAGCTAACACACTAGCCGAGATACAGTACAGGCCACGTTGCTATTTATGCATTTTTAAATTATGTCAGCGCAATCGGGTAACATCTGTTGTTTTCTTTTTATTCGGGGAGGGATATTAATGAGAGTTTTGGATGATTTACTGTCTTAAAATGATATATCGCTGACGCAACCGGTAATAAAAAGCCGAGGTAGCAGCTAACACACTAGCCGAGATACAGTACAGGCCACGTTGCTATTTATGTATTTTTAAATTATGTCAGCGCAATCAGGTAACATCTGTTGTTTTCTTTGTATTCGGGGAGTGTTTATTAATGAGAGTTTTGGAAGATTTACTGTCTTAAAATGATATATCTCAGACGTGACCGGTGTCAGGGACTCTGTTTGCCAAGATGGCTGCTAAGAAACATTAGCCGAGAGCCCGGAGCAAACACGTTGCTAATAATGTATTTTTAAATTATGTCTGCGCGATCAGGTAACATCTGTAGTTTCTTTTTATTCAGGGAGGGTTCATTAATGAGAGTTTTGGATGATTTACTGTCTTAAAATGATATATCTCAGACGCAATCGGACATGCTCCCCATTATTATTTAAATGCACGTTGGAGCGTGCCTTCCCGTAGTCACGTAGGCACGTCACAATGAAGTTTTTGCGGAAATGCGCAGATTTTTAGGGGCGTATCCCAGAGAAAAAAACTACCATAACTTGGAATAAAAATTTAATATATTTATAATTTATTTTGCAAAAACGAACAGAGCTCAATGATATAAGATATATATGTTCTGACAAATATTCAAATTTATAAAATCATGTCACAATACCTTTAACCTCTCCTTCTTAAATTTCTCCATCTCCATTTCTAAGCTGGTAACTATTTTTAAGCTAAGACTGAGCCACAGACTAAGTATACATCCTGTATTTATGTCTGTTGTGTTGCAATTTAAATGTGCTGACGTGTTAAATTGCAAGAAAGTGAAATCATGTCAATCAAGTGTAATGGTGTTAATTTAGTTGATTTATTTTAAATAAATGGTAGTGTCTTTGACATACCAAACTAAGTTAACGTGTCCATTGTCACTCTATGGCTTCTGTTTTACTTATCCATCATAAAGATCACAGAAATATTGGGTAAACGGAAAAAGAAAAGAATCCGTGAAATTACTATTCAATCTGAATAAGTAATTAATTAAGGATAAAGAGGTCAGCTTAATACTGACCCCTGATAAAATCCTTTACATCTGGGCGGCACCGTATGTGTTTAAAGACACAATCTGGTGGCTCCCTCATGTTCCCTTCATCTGGTGGTCCGTACGAGTTTCTGAACGTTTATTCATAAATCTGTGATCTATCATGAACTTGAAACGTTATGTTGGCATGATTATTCCAATTTTTGGACTCTGAAGATAATAATTTTGGCTGGAAGTGTTCAAGACAGGCAGATTCTGCATGTTTTTATCATTTGAAGCTGAGAGATTGTTATTGTTCAACTCTTTAACACGCTGTTGGAAGCTTTTAGGTGAGGTCTTGTCAGCCCGTGGTCTGTGGGGGGGTTCTGGTTCTATTCGGTCCAGTTCACGCACAGACTCCTGTACAAAGCTTTGTTGACCGCCGAGTCAAAGTGCCTGAAAAGCTATTATTAACATCAACAAGATTGCTGTGCTGGTATTTTACATGTTAGAGCAGGTCAAAGAAGCATATTACTGTCAGAGCGTGTCGGATAGTGGTTCTGAAACCCGAATTCTGCTCCTTTAAAGTGGACCGGAACCGACCTGAACGCGGCTCCGAGGGAGTCCGTGTCGTGTTACAGTTGACGTGCTGGTTACTGAGCGTAGCTAAGTTGTGCCTGTTTTTTCATTCAACCTTTATTTAGTCAGGTAAATCTTTTGAACCTCATGGGCTCATTTACGAAAGCGACCTGCTAAAACTAAAGAACAATGAACAGCAGTGATAGAATTTCATTAAACAATAAACAAACAAACAATAAACAATAGAAAACAAAAAGAGAGAAAAAAACAAAAGATTTTTTTTTTTAACAAAGTATCAAAAAACTAGCAAAACATTATAAGGTAGACGTATAAAATCAAAGACAGGAACAAATCTGCATTGGTTTTTGCCAGGATTCCAACAGATTCTGAAAACCATTTAGGGAGGTCAGGGCCGAGAGCTTCAGATCTTTTTGTTTTAAATGTGATTGCCATGTTTCAGAATTTTGGGAAGTTAATTTGAAGCGTTTGAGTTGTTTAAGAGTCTATAAAGTTGCGCTCTATTGTGCTAAGGTAACGTTAAAGCGACGTGTCCTACACGTTTGTTTATGAGCTGTGATTGGATAAACGAGAGCTGTGAGCTGTCAATCACTCTCGTAGCGAGCGCTGATTCGCTAAAGTGGGAACGCACACCGTTGCGACCAACCCACTTTGTCGTCATTTCCGGCACTGCATTGGTCGAAGGTAAGAAAACTACATTCACCATGAATGCTTGGGAATAGTACTACAAGCGCTGTGATTGATTGGTTGACGTCACGTATCTGTGTAGCGAGCTCCGCCTCGCTCAACGGAAGCTGGTGACGCGCTGCGTCGACCCGCCTATTTTTGTTGTCATTTCCAGGTGCACTTTGGGTGATAGGCAGTTCACACTCACAGGACAAACGGAGATTTCACTTAAAGTTTAAAAACTCATTTGAAGCCATCTAAACTGTCTAACAACATAAATCTGTCTCTGACAAGAACTAGGGGTTGAACGAGTACATAATTTTTAACCTCGACATTAACATAAAAAAACTCGAACGACGCTCGAGTAGCCGATGACGTCACAGTGTCTTACGATGCAAAATAAATAAATAAATATAAATGCCTAAAAACGTGTTTACAAAAAGAAAAAAAAGACCAACAAAGCATTGGGAGCATTTATTATGCTCCTATCATTTATCATACTGCACATAAGTCACAGGAAAAACAAAACTATTAGTTATATTAATAATATTAAAAGTGAAAGTATAAGGCGATGAAAACCGAAACTTAAAAAACAAATGGGGCCACAGCCACACCGTACCACCGCCTGCAGCTGTGCAATTTAGGTTTACTTTTAGAGATTGTGTTTATAGATTTTTAATAGCTCTAGAGAGATTAATATTTGTTTCTTTTTCTTTGTTAAACGAGAGAGATGAAGCCGATTCGACCGTGTTATATATGGGACCTGCATTGCAACACTGCCCTCTGCTGTCACAACAATCTACTACGGTGTTCATAGAAAAAGAACGTCAACAGGATGTTTCAATGAGTGGCGCAATTTATACAATTATAAACTGTTTTACCTTTTTGACAAGACGGCCTGCTCCATTAACATCCGTGCGCACACAGGAATCCATTTTGTAGCGTCTACTAAAAGCTAAAAGCTGCCCCGCGCGCTGTGAAATGTGAAATGTGACGTCACTACGGGTACCCGAGTTGGACAAAAAAGCCTCGATAGAAGTCAAAGCACTCGAGTTGTCGAAAACTCGGGTACTCTGTTAATGCACTAACAAGAACGTGGTTCGAGCGTTTATCACGGACACACTAGAAACTAACTCTAAAAGGTTGTTTTTATTTTAAATACTGAATAGAAAAATCAGTCGCCTCGTGATAACATTAAGACTTGAAGCTGCCCCCTGTTGGTTAAAAGACGTTAACAGATGAGTTTTCTCATAAAACATCATAAAAAGTCAGCATTTTTATGGTGAAATACCATTTTAAAAATTGTTCTGTACACAAACAACAGACTCCTGTTTATTTTAAATTAAATATTTAGAATAACAGTGGTACAGACAAACATTTTTGCTTATTTTTAATACAAAAGAATTTAAAATAACAAACAAAAGTACAGTTTTCACTCCAGATAACTGCAACTTTTTTCTTTCTCTTCCTTCTCTCTGACACACATCTTTCACAGTTATCCTGTGCACATTTAAACTTTCCTGTTTATTTCAAATAGTGAAAAGTTTAGAGTAACGAATACAGAGCATCTTTTATTTTGATTTTCACAGAGAATCCAGATAAAAGATGGCAGGCACAGAGGGTGAGACCCCTGATACCACTGATACGGGGCAACCTGTGCCAACTGATGGCTACGACCCGACCAAAGCAGATTGGATCGAACGTGCCTTATATTCGCTCACAGGGTCCATCACAAATTACCACCAAGAGACACAGTTGATGGAGGAAGCAGATGTGGACAGTGCATTAAAAATTGTAACAGCTGGAACCACAACGGCTGAAAAGAAAGCAGACAGAGATAAACGTTTGGCTAAATTAAGCCTTCTGTTAAAGGCCAAGCTAGACTTTGAAACTGCTGCACGCCGGGCTGTCTTTACATCATGTTTAACGGCACAAATGGAGATTGCCACTTTACAGCAGGAGGTAAGGAGTTTAACACAGTCGAGTATTGACAGCGCTGAACAAACGCGTAGTCTCTACGGAGAATGCACAGTGTTAAAAAGGGATTTTGAACAATCACAAGATGATTTGAAAAAATGTGTGGTGGAGAAGGATAAGTATTACCATTAGTACAAGTCACTTCAGGCGGATTGTGGGGAGGCTCGAGACGCGCTGGACAAATGCACGGACACCCTGGAATCATTATCACTACGGTACACAAGGCTGCAAGATGATTATAGAAAATCACAAGAACAGCACATGATGTTACAATGTGAAAATGATGGGTTAAGAGTCCAACTGAACAGTTGTCGAATAGAGCGTGCATCAGCAATGAACAAACTCTTTGAAGAAGAGAGAAAATGTTTGGATCTCATGAGTAAACACCTTGAGAATCCACCACCTCTGCCGCCCCCTCCCATACCTGATGACCCACTCCCTCCTCCACCGCCCCCGCCCATGCCCGATGCACTACTCCTTCCGCCACCACCCCACCTCAACAGACAGTTGCTGGGATAACCCAATGGCAGGTACCTACGTACCCCATGTCAATAGGTGTACCTGGTGCGCAGATGGGTGGGTATATCACTATCAATGGCTCTCAATTCGCTGTCCCAATAGAACGACTCCATAAAATTTCCCAGTTCGTTCAACGTTTTGAGCCAGGGCAATATGGTTCAACTGAAACCGATACCTATCTGAAAGACATTGAGTTTAAACTGGCATGCTATCCGAACGCTACGGTCGACGATAAAGTCGGTTTAATCAAACTCACCTCAAGCAGAAAGTGCAGCACTTCATTGCGCGTCAACCAGTCGCCATTTTGAAGGATTACAAACTTTTCTGCGAAACTCTACTGCAAGAATATGCTCCTCGCATGGGAGACGTTGGCTACCAAGCCGCATTGAAAATCACTCAGGGGCAGAATGAACATCCAATCCCATATTATGACAGACTTTTCGAAGCCTTTTTTGGTGATAGGAATGAGCCAGGTATGGAGGATGAACGTGATTTTAAGTTTCTTTTTATGAACAATCTATATTCAGAGATTGGTTCAACGGCCAACCTCATGGCCGACTACAGAGAAAAAACCATGCGTGAATTAAAGGAGTGCGCTATACGTGTTTTTGAAACATACAAGCGACACAAGAAACCCGTAGAAGTGTATCCAGGTGAAAAGGTCAGATACCAAACGCTAGAACTTGAAGGAGCAAGAGCGCCAGCTCACTCTTTTAAGGAAGGCGAGGAAAAACAAAATTTCCAACCTAACAGACCGCAAAATGAAGGTGTCCGCTGGAACAAAGACCAAAAGGGGTCCAGAGACCCTAAGTGGTGCAGGCCGCATCAAGAGGACGAACCCCATCATCAAAAAAGGGGGGCATTCCAAAAGAAAAAGAAATATGGGTCCCAAGGAGACTCATATGAAAGAGGGTGGTCCCAGAGGGGACCCCCGAGCAATGCGCCAGCTCCTGCACCTCAGACTGAACAGTCCGGGGCGAGGAAAAACCCACAGAAGTTCCAGAAAAAAGGCCCTAAACCTCTGTCCTCAGAAGAGATGGAGAACATACGTCGGTTGTTAGAAAGTTTGAAAAAAACAAACAAGGAAAACAAACCTGGAGTAATGTGTAGCACTATCATTGATAGTAACTCAGAGCACACAAATAACAACAATGCCACAATTGCTGACAGTCACCAAGATACTGATGGTCAGGATGCTGACAGTCGGGGTACAGACAGTCAACAAGACGTTGACTGTAACCATGACATCATTGTTACAGAGTCCGAGAGCCCCTCATCAGAAAAAGGGGGGGAAAGCTCACTCACCAAAGACAATGACTCGTCGCAGACCAAACACTCAGTCCCATGTGTGACTGCACTACCAGTACTGATAAATGAAAATCACACAGACAATGGTAGACGTAACAAACGTCGGAAAAAACCTGATAGGTTCCTGTGTAACATTATCAGGAAGGGGCCCGCTAAGAAAGCTTACCTGTCAATCACATTAGAAGGGGTCCTCACAGAAGAGGCCCTCCTGGATGGTGGGGCTGACATAACCATTATGTCACCCACACTGTTGAAGGAGCTACGGATAGCCGCTAACGGTGTTGACAGGGAAATACCCCTCAAAGAATGTGCTGTAGTATTGCAGGGACTCTCAGAGACGAGAACAACCCTAACAGCTATAGCCATGGTTCACATGCAGATTGGTGAAACGACGCTATACCACCCGGTACACGTGTCCGCCGTTGACTCATTCCCATTTTTGGTCGGCCAAGACTTTATAAACCGCTTCGACGCGATTATAGATTATGGCGATCAGACAATGTGGACCAGAGTGAGCCAACCACTGCCGATCGATATGCCTACACAAGGTGACACTGACTGTCTAACAGCAGGTACCGCGGAAGGCACAAAGGGATCCTCAAACGAGAGCACAATCCCGGTAAGTGAACCTTCAGCAACAGGTGAGGCAGAAAAGGCCCAACAAGAGAGCCTCCTCTGCGAGCTGAAACAGTCAGCACTCACTGAACACTACCTACCACAGGTAGTCAAAGGTGTTGAGATCCAAGGATCCCACACCGATGATGCTGTTCTGTCTCCTTGGACGGAGAAATCAGCGATCAGCCAAGCTTTCTATGGAACCTTGGTTAAAAAACAGTTGGGTCTAGAAATGAACAAAAAGGCTTTCCGCTTTTCGTTAGACCCCAACGATAAACAGGTAATGACCGCAAAAGGGATCATTGACCTGAAACTAATCTGGAACCAACGAGAACTGGATCACCCGTTCCTCGTGGTCCCGAACTTACCACATGCAACCTACATAGGCTCCGACATTTTGGTAAGATTAGGTGTCCGAGTGGACATCAACAACAATGTACTGTGGTCACTAGACACAGCCACAAAGGACTCTCCTGTGCTAACCACAGAGAACCTTAAGGCTGGACAGACCATACCAGAGGTCTGCCAGATTGCTAACAGCCATAACACTGCGGTACCACCTCAGGTTATGAACAAGCCGGTGATGTGTCACATCATGAAAGGACAAGCTATTAGCACAAAACAGGCATACTTTCAACCATCTCCTATGTTTTTCAACTTAGGACTGTCCATGGAGGCCACATGCCAAGTGACCCTCGACTGCAGAACCACGACTGTTGCTGTGTGCAACACAAGCACAGAAGAGGTACTGATCCCAAAAAACACACAGCTAGGATGGTTGATCTCTACTGATTTTCATGATTTTGAGCTAAGCATTCCATTTCTGGGAGGACTCCCAGAAAACTTGATCCCAAATCAACACACGGGGCAAGTCTTGTTCACGAAACCAACACAGGCCATAGCTCTTTTCTCCCCCACTGAGTCCGACCAGGACACTGTCCGCAGGTTCGGTTTCAACAAAGGAGACAGTCTATGCCCTCAAACTTACAGTGCACTACCTGTTGACAGGTTTTACGACACTGAAGGGGACTCACTGGAGCTCCCCAAAGAACAAGAACCCCTCTCAATTGCTTCACAGATTGACCAGGTGGTCGCCCAAGCCGACGCCCTGAAAACTGATGAAGAAAGGGACAAACTTCGCAAAGTTCTTCTAAAATATGAGAAATCATTCTCAACTGACTCGATGGATTGTGGGTTGACCACGCTCCACACAGTGAGCATCCCAACCCCGCCTAATGCTCCCCCTGCATTTGTCAGACAATACAAGATTCCTCTGGCAGCACATCAACCTATCAGAGAAATCATTAATGACCTGTTAGAAAAAGGTATCATCCGATACTGTAACAGCACTTACTCTGCGCCTTTATGGCCGGTGTTAAAACCAAATGGTAAGTGGAGACTCACTATAGACTACAGAAAGCTAAACAAACAAGTCCCCTTATCACGGTGGCCAATGACCCAGCTCCAACAGGAACTGCCCAAGGTCACCAATGGTAAGTACTTCTCGACCCTCGACGTCGCCTCTGGTTTTTGGACCATCCCTGTGCGCGACGAGGACCAATATAAACTAGCTTTCACTTTTGGTGGCCGTCAATACACCTTTAACAGGTGTCCCTTTGGCTACGCTAACTCACCTGCAGAGTTCAACATCTTCTTGAACAGAGCATGTCCAGACGCCCACGAGCGTGGGACACTGATTTACGTGGACGATGTCCTTTTGAGGCAGCCAACACTGGACTCACATTTGGCTGAGATCGACCACGTTCTGAATCAACTAACAACTGCTGGTGCTAAGATATCACTGTCAAAATGCCAATGGTGCAGAACCAAGGTGGACTACGTTGGCCTACTTGTAGGTCCAGACGGAGTACAACCACAACTGACTCGCACCCAAGGCCTCGACAATCTCAAAGTCCCCACCAATCTCAAAGAACTACAAAGTTTTCTTGGTGTGTGTAACTACTCGAACCAGTTCATAGAAAACTATGCGGACCTTGCGAAACCACTGACTGAACTCCTTAAGAAAGACGTTCCATTTGTCTGGACTGACAAACAGCAGCAGGCAATGGACGCTCTTATAAACAGGATCAAGTCAGCCCCATGTTTAGTCTACCCAGACTACAACAAAGAGTTTTACTTGGAAGTGGGCTTCTCAGCTCATTGCATAAGTGCAGGTCTGTACCAAATACACGACAGAGACAAACGTGTAGTAGCCTACGCCAGCAAAACGATGGCAGGCCCCGAGTTGAGATTCTCAGACTGTGAGAAAGCTTTACTGACCACAGTGTGGGCAGTTAAACATTTCTCCAGCTACATTGGTGGACAGAAAATCATTGTGGAAACACAACACCAGCCAGTGACTTTTCTTAACAGTGAACGCATCAGAGATGGTGTGGTAACAAACTCACGTGTTGCAACGTGGCTCATGGCGCTTCAAAGTTTTAACCTAGACATACGTTATGGTCAAAACAAGAAGTCACATCTGGGGACGGACTTGGCAATCTGCCAGAAGTGTACACAAGATGTACCAGCCACCCAGCCGCCGGTTGAGGTAAAACCCCCAGTAACTGAAGACCCGAATCACCACTTCTTTGATGACAATATCTGCAAAGATATGACAACATTGTACGTGGATGGATCTTCATTCCTCCGCGACAAAATCTGTAGGGCAGGTGTTGGAGGGGTCCTCCTCCAAGACCAAGAACAGATTACTTTCAGCTACAAATTAGGCTCTCAGACTTCTCAGTATGCTGAGATTGCAGGAATCCTAATAGCTCTCCAGATGGTAGTAGAACGCTCCATCAAGACGCTAGTCATCTGCACTGACTCTAACTATGCTCGTTTAAGTTTCGCTTGTCACCTCGCTGTGTGGAAACAGAACGGTTTCCTAACAAGCGACAGGAAGGTGGTGAAGCACAAAGAGCTTTTCATAGCGTGTGATCACTTGGTGACATCACACGACTTACAGATCTACTGGAAGAAAGTTCCAGGACATTCTAGAGTCCCAGGCGATGACAAGCACTACAATGACATTGCAGATTCCTTAGCCAAAGAAGGAGCCGACGAAGGTCCTCTATGGTCCTTCGACCCCTCCTGGTTAATCAAGACTCTGTCAATACAACCTACAGTCAGGGTTATGGCAGTCACACGTGCACAGGCCGCAGCCAGACCTGCTGACAACGCAGTCTCTGTACGACCCGCACTGACTGACCCAGACATCATCCAACTACAGAAGTCGGATCCTGCTATCAACTCCATGATACTGTACCTGACTGATCCAGACAAAAACACTCCGTCTAAAGACGAACTGGATTCCGATCCAGACCTTAAAGTCCTTTATCAGCTGCGCAAACAGCTAAAACTAATCAAAGGCATCCTAACTTTCGCTCATGGACCAACGTCCTCACCTGTGTTCGTGGTTCCCCATGAACAAAGGGGGGTGATGTTAGTTCATGCCCATGATCTCCCGTCCGCAGGACACAAAGGAGATAAAGCCACGCTGACGGCATTAAAACAAATTGCCTATTGGCCTGGAATGAAAAAGGATGTCAAGGACTACATTGAAGGGTGCGTGGTCTGTGGCCAGTTTCAGCCAACCAGACCACTTCACAGAGCACCACTGCAAAGCAGAGGCATTGCATTCCCATGGTCTGACCTCCAGATCGACTGGGTTGGACCACTCACTAAGAGCTCTAGAGGAAATAAATATTTTCTCACGGTAACCTGTGCATTTACCAAATGGGTAGAATGCCTACCAGCTCCTAACGACACAGCACAAACCACTGCTATGTTGTTAATGAATCATATATTCTCAAGGTTTGGACTTCCCCTTCGGGTGAACTCAGACCAAGGTACACACTTCACAGGTGAAGTGATGAAAGAACTGTGGAAGACGCTAGGCGTCAAGGCCAACTTTCATGTCGGCTACCACCCACAGGCTTCAGGCCAAGTTGAGAGAGCAAACAGAACTGTGGTGAGTATTTTGAAGAAATACGTGGCTGCAAACCACAAGGACTGGGACGTGAAACTCCCTCTGGTCCTCATGGCCATAAGAGCCACTCCACACACATCAACTGGCATCTCTCCCTTCGAGATGATGACCGGTCGACAAATGACTCTCCCTCTACACCTGTTGTACCAACCAGGCGACGCCGCCATGGCGACAGCCTACACTACACAACAATACATGAAAGATTTGAATGTACACCTCAGAAACACTTTTGCTTTCGCCCAGAAAAACCTGGAAAGATCCGCTGAAGGACGTAAGGCGTACTATGACCAGAAGGCCTCTCACAATGAACTCCAAGTGGGAGACAGAGTCTGGTACTATACGTTCGCCCCAGCAACCGGGAAAGGAGGGTCCGAGACCGGAACTCTCGCCCGCAAACTAATGCCCAGGTGGACTGGACCTCATCTGATAACAGACAAAGTGTCCTCAGTCGTCTACGAAATCAAAATCAGCAAAGGCCGCAAAGAGCCAATTGCTAAATGGGTACATCGAAATCAGATCAAACCTTACAAGGCGTTCAATGACTCCACAAAAGACAAAGATCTCACAAACTACCGAATGGGATAAAACAAAAAACATGCTTGTTAGGCTGATTGGTGACTCTAAATTGACCCTAGGTGTGAGTGTGAGAGTGGATGGTTGTTTGGTGTGAGTGAGACAGGTCCCTCTTGTAAATGAGTCCCCGTGACTCAACGAGGCTAGCCTGTATAAATAAAGGTTGAATGAATGAAAAAACTCACGACTTCATGGGATAATAAGGTCGTACAAACACAAGTTAGTAAATAAACTAATTAGGTTTAAACTACCATATTTCCACCCTATAAGTCACATTGTCCAACTTGAACTTAGAAACGCTAAGTCTAACACCCACAACAAAAACTAACCTTAACAACCGTTTAAATCCACAAGATTTAATTTGACCTCGGTCATAAAGTTGAGACCTGTTTTTCTTGTGTGTTGCATTTTGGAATCTGACGACAAGAGTGTGTCGAAGCAGTGAAACGTTGTTTCCTTGTTGTTTAGTCATTACTGTTGTCATTAGTTGAGATATTGTTTGGTTCTGAACACTCCCAGCCAAAAAGGTTTTGTATTAACATTGGTTAATGAATGATATGGATTTAACTATGCCAACATGCAGTTCGTTTTGTTAAATGGGGACCACACATGCAAAGTTCACTTTTTAATGTTTTTTTTTACTCAACTTTGGGTATGTACTTCATAAAAAAACAGTCCTAAGGCCAAAGAAATGCACCCAGTGGTTTATTTACTCTAAGTAGATTTATTTGTCTGTGATAAAAACGGTTCGTTTTGAAATACTCTCGCATATTACGTCACAAGCGAGCTAGGACAACCCACCACAACCTGAGTCCAACCCCTCACCTAGCAACCCCTGGTTAGGCTCAACCCACTTCTGTATTAAACACCTGACTGTTGTTTTTCATGATTTCATCTCATCTTTTGTTTATATGTTCTTAATTTCATGTGTACAGCACTTTGTTGCAGCTGTGTTTTTTTTAAATGGCTTTATAAATAAAGTATAATTGTTATTTTTATGTTTTAGTTCAATTTTTAGTGTACTGTATTTGTGATCGCTCCCAACGCGCAGCCGGCAAAAACTAAACGAGCGGACCCCCGGTGTAGGGACCTGCGGCAACGGGACCCTCTTCTGGCGCGATAGAGCAGAGCTTCAACTGTACAGCCTCGCAGCAACTCCCAGCAGCGAGGACCTTCTCCTTACGGATTAATTTACGGGAGACACTTGGTGAACTTTGTGTGTCTTGACTGGAACAGCGATAACTCCCAAAATCTCCGCGTGCAACGAGCGGAGCTGGCGAACACCGGAAGAGGAACAAGCTAACATTAGCATCGGATTCGGGTGGTCTAATGCTAAAAGGAGCAGCAAATTGTGGCGCGCTCAGACGGGTTTCGGTAAGTTATCTTAAGCTAACACTAACAGTAAGTCAAATGAGTAATAAAAAAAGAGCTAATTTTAAAACAACAACACATTACAGATACTGGCTGTTACAGAGGGCGTAAACAGATCGTTGAAGGGCGTGGACTTCAGAACTTGTATCAGAAACCGGTCGTTCAAAACGAAAGTTAAAAATGGCAGAATTAAAAAGGGTATAATTAATTATCTAAGAATTATTTTGTGTATTAAAATTGTCAAGATAGCACACAGAAATAACATAAAAATTTTAAATAGTTAAATGTGGTCCCCTTTAAATCTCAATCGTTAAAGAGTCAATGTAGTTTAAAGCTACTCAAGGTACCATAAACTACACTGGTCTAACAATTTCTAAATTGAACCGATTCGATCGTTTCTATTCTAGATTATCTATTCATTTTGATGAGTCTCGCCATAGACTTCAAAATTTATTAGGAATACCAAATCCTACGTCGTTCGTCTAAAAGACAACAGACATTTAGATCAAACTATATTTCATTTTTCTATTTTAGTTTAACCTAAACTAAGTAATGAATGGAGGAATAGTTTGGAATTAGAGGCCTTCGTTACAGAAGCCCTCCAAAATTTATAGGTATAGATCCCTATATCTAATTTTACAGAATTGATCCACCCCTTAATTGGTAATTGTAGCTGATCTAAACCATGATAGCTTACATACCAGGTGCATATAGGTAGGGCCTAATGTAAAATCCCAATCATAAGCCCACCTAAAAACCACATAATTGCATGACACATAGAACCAGAGTGGCACTGACTGGAAGCCAACCAGCCAACAACCTTCGATGTGGGGACCTGCAGCTCCAACGCTTGGTCTTCAACCTCCATCCAAGGGTCGCCTCCTCTGCGTCAATCGAGGGATCCCCTCTACATGCTGATTATAAAAACAATTGTTGCTGATGAAATCACCAACTCTACATGCTGATTATAAAAACAATTGTTGCTGATGAAATCACCAACTCTAATCGATGTGGAATTACTGCTGTGGAATTACCGCTGTGGATTATAAGACTTTGTTTTCCAAAGGATCACAGACTTTGTTTTCCAAGAGTTAACAGACTCAGTTTTCCAAGGGATTAAAAGCTTACCGCAATGGGATTACCTACGAACAGTATGGAATTTCCAAAAACTTTATGGGATTATAATTTTTGATTTTTCTTTTCCACTTGCTGGATTACTTCAAGATCAGAGACAGTTCAAGGTTTCCTTTCGTGTTGGACCCCATCCCCAAGGACTGGCGATGGCTTCCAAAAGGGGGGAGATGTAGTGGACCTACCCAGGGTCAAACTAAGGTTTTTGAACTGTCCAGTGATGACCTTTACTGACCTCTCAGTAAAGCGAGACATTTACTACAAATTATTCCATTAGTTGTAATCTGAGAACATAGTCACCAAAAGAGACTATTTCTATCTTTGATTTTATTCTAATGTAATCAAAAGAATAACTTTTGTCATTTTCATGATATATGTTATATGCTGTTATTCTTTTAATATGGAGTATTACTGTGTTACTTGATCATATAAGGGTGTCAAAGTTCAGATAAAAGGTCAAACTGACTTACACAGAAATTGTTTTTGTTGAGTTTCAGCTAAAACTCTCATCTAGCGTCTGAAAGTCTCTTCACTCAGATACTTTTCCTAAACAATTTCCCTCTGCTCTGGATTTCACCTTGAATCGTGATAACAAGTGAACTGCTCGACTGTTTTTTGAACCAATGGGGAAGAGACAAGTCTCGCTCCTCTCAGATCTTCTACTAAGTTCTAAGCTGTTGCTGGAACTGAGAAGTCTGCTGGGAAAACTTCAAGATGTGAGGTCGTCCCAAAGAGCTGGATGAACTCACAGTCAAACGCTAAGGACACGTCATCCAGTTAAGGACTAATAACATGTTGTTATGAGTCCACTTCGAACGAGCGTAAGCTCAAAACTTTGTTTATTCCTTCCTGGAATAAGTTATTTTGAGCCAGAGGCCAGGAGCTGACACATTTTCTGACGACCAACGCGAAACCAGGAGACGTTGGAAGGTAAACGAATAACCTGCTCAGAGGTACTGGTTCCCACAAGGACCCGTGCATCTGAAAAGCTACAAGGTCTTCTCTCTTACCGGGCTGTCGTCAAAAGGTAAAGAGCTGTTTACAAACGTACCTGGGGTTTAGCAGAAGTCGGATGGAAAGTGTCATTTCTGGTTACCCTCAAGATAAATAACTTCCTCCTTTAACCTCTCCTTCTTAAATTTCTCCATCTCCATTTCTAAGCTGGTAACTATTTTTAAGCTAAGACTGAGCCACAGACTAAGTATACATCCTGTATTTATGTCTGTTGTGTTGCAATTTAAATGTGCTGACGTGTTAAATTGCAAGAAAGTGAAATCATGTCAATCAAGTGTAATGGTGTTAATTTAGTTGATTTATTTTAAATAAATGGTAGTGTCTTTGACATACCAAACTATGTTAACGTGTCCATTGTCACTCTATGGCTTCTGTTTTACTTATCCATCATAAAGATCACAGAAATATTGGGTAAACGGAAAAAGAAAAGAATCCGTGAAATTACTATTCAATCTGAATAAGTAATTAATTAAGGATAAAGAGGTCAGCTTAATACTGACCCCTGATAAAATCCTTTACATCTGGGCGGCATGGTATGTGTTTAAAGACACAATCTGGTGGCTCCCTCATGTTCCCTTCACGATTATGTGTCTTACTTCCATTTCACACCGGAAGTAGAATTTCTGCACTGTCTCCTTCGTTGTTTACTTGCTAATCTGCACGCATCGTTGAAGTTCTGTTTTCTGTTATTTTGAGCTAATGTCGCGAAGATGTCTTTGTGGAGCTCGGGCCCTGAAGTTTCCCGATGGCCTTTGGGGTGCTGCATCTACAGATGGACTGAAGCTTCTATTGTCTGTTTCGGCTTCAGGTGTGTCCAAAGTAGTGGGAGTGAGCTCATTATGGAACCGGGCTGGCACATGTTGTTGAACATGGCCCTGATTACAAGCAGGACACGTTTTTGATGTATATCCAGGATTTGAGCACTTATAACAGTGTGGCTCAGCTCTCTGCTGCTTCCAGTGTCTCTTTTGAAGGTTCTGTTGGCTATCAGGTCCCAGCACAGCATGTAATTCATGAGCCCTGAGCAGCAACTCCATCACAGAAGACACAGGTGAGCCATACAGCGCCACCCTGTATTTTTCAAGTGAATGTTTACATATTAGTTGAATACGCTCTTTTTCGGGTGGTGGGCAACTTAGTTTGTTAAACTCACTCAACATATGAGCTACAAATGTTGGGAGTGGTTCATCAACTGACTGAACCCGGTCTAGTATGCCTCTGAGAATTCTTTCTTGGTTGTCAGTGGGCAGAAAGACTGTTCTGAAAAGTTGGCAGAAGCGCCCCCATGAGTTAATGTGGGAACTAAGGGCGTTAAACCACTTACGAGGCTCTTTTGTTAGAAAATGAGGCAACTCATTCAGAATCTGGACATCTGTTAAATTCAGAGTGGACTTGTATGCTGACACAGCCTGTAACCAGTCCT
>JBBPBX010006527.1:0-40810 GCA_038048925.1 Garcialebias charrua | reverse complement strand
TAGCCCTCCGCTTCATCAGACTGGTTCTGCAGGGCCCAGGTTCAGCCGTTCTGGTCGTTTGATCAAACCTAAAATGCTGGACTAGTGATGGACCTTACTGGGTGTTCTGGGGGGGCGTGTGTGGTGGACCACTAGGGGGCTCTACTCACACCCAGTGGACCGAAGGCGTTACAGGATGTTTTATTGTGAAAGGTCCAGAGGACCGGATGTTGTATTGGATATATAAGGCGGTGTTGGGTGTTTCCCGCCAGTTTAGTAGGAGTTGATTAAAGTGAAGTTCTGTATCCCGTCTTCTGTGTCGTCTCTTCACCGCCTCCTACAATATATATAATATAGGTGTGTGTGTTTATTTATATATAATCTAGGTGTGTGTGTGTTTATTTATATATAATCTAGGTGTGTGTGTGTGTTTACCGGTATTTATATATATAATCTAGGTGTGTGTGTGTTTATTTATATATATAATCTAGGTGTGTGTGTGTGTTTATTTATATATAATCTAGGTGTGTGTGTGTTTATTTATATATAATCTAGGTGTGTGTGTGTGTTTATTTATATATAATCTAGGTGTGTGTGTGTTTATTTATATATAATCTAGGTGTGTGTGTGTGTGTTCATAAATGAACCCTAATGTTTGTATACTGTACTTTTACTTTCAGATGGGCTTGACGAGTGTGGAGCTGCTCAACACCACCAGTCACATGCAGCATGACTGTTGGAATGTGGATTGACATAATGTCAGAACAAACCAACAACCTTATTCTATGGTTGCCCCGTGAAACAATTAAAGCAACATGTTTTGCAGAAAGCTAAAAACTTGGACTCCAGAAGTGAATCATACATGCAAATAACACTGTGAAATATTTATTGGCTGTTTCTCCCTCTGGAATAATCATGTTTATTTCAGATGCTTATGGTGGTAAATGCAGTGACAGGTATATAACACAGAACTCTGGGTTTCTGGACTATCTGCGTGCTGGAGATCAGGTGATGGGTGATCGTGGTTTCACAGTGAGGGACCTGCTGCAAGAGCTATGGTGTCAATTTAATCATTCCAGCATTCACACGCAAAGGATGCCAGCTTATTTCAAGTGAGAAGTGAGAAGACATTAAATGTAAACATTTTTCTCAAACATGTACAGTACTGGTGTACGGTACTTGCTGTAAACGTAACACAACTCTTAACATGTTTTTTAAAGGATGCAATGTTAACTATATTACATTAGAAAAGTATTTGCTAAAATGATTCATTTGTTATGTACAATAGTTGACTGTTAACCTTCTTACAAGGTTAGTTTTTTGTGTGCACTATATCAGTTAATTTTGGACTAAACTACTGTTTCTATCTAAATGTCACTTTTTTCATTATCATGTTTTTAAAGATCGTTTCCTGTCTATTTCATTATTTGTTTTCGTTACTGTATTTTTTAGAGATCCAGGTATTTTGGGCAGAGATTAATTTTCTTTGCAATAAACTACTGTTTCTATCTAAATGTCACTTTTTTCATTATCAAGTTTTTAAAGATCGCTTCCTGTCTATTTCATTATTTGTTTTCATTTACTGTATTTTATTAAAAGTTCTCAAGGTGCTTCATGTGAATGAGTAAAGTATTTGTCAAAAGAAATGTCAAGCTCCAGGTGCTCAGTTGGTGTCCAGATAAACATCTTGCAGCTCAAAGGTCCAAGGCACATCATTGTTAGCTGGACCTGGAGATGTGGATTTTTAATGCTTTGACTGGACTTTGTGTTTGCCTTAAGGTAAATAAGAATGTGTCCCAGCTCTCTTAACAAAACAGGACCAACCTTGTTACTGTGAAGATACTGATAAGCTTCAGAGCTTTTCAGATTGCTCATCGCTTCGCCATGAAGCAACAGTCAACAAAGTAGCTAAGTATGCTAGTAGCTAAATATGCTAGTGTACGTTATTTTCGGCCACTTCTTCAAGTCGTCCTCCCACCCCTCAATAGCTGTAGGTAGCGGTAAAACTATATCTCCACATTTGAGTTGTGATTGTTCGTGTTCCCACATATTTTATGACCTAAACCTCTGACGAAAACCGGTTAGCGCGTTGCTAGCGTGTAAAAAAAGAGCCGGCTCTGACTTCCGGCGGAAGTCGTACACATAATTCGCACAAGGCATCATGGGGGCTAGGAATAAGGTGGATAAAGTGCTGAAAAGTAACCAGTGTCTCAGCTTTAAACGACAGCAGTCAGTGCACTGTAGGAGATGGAGAGAGGATTCCTTATAGAAGAGCCAAGCTAACATCTACTCTGAATACAGTCAAAAGTAGAGCAAACTTTTCAACTAAAACAACTGGGTCCTTATAAATGTAGTGTTTTGAGCAAATACTTCACTGTGAATTTTAACATTGCATCTTTTTTTGCATCAGGCAGTTTTGCAGCACGGTACAAGAAGTGAGCAGAACAGACCGTGTTAAAAATATTTCTGCATAAATATCTAATCCAAAAAAGTCAATAGGGATCCTTGCTTCTACAGAATGTGCTTACCAATGAAAGAATACTCAAGCACTTCACTGAAACTATATAAAAAATACTTAAGCATTGAGAAAAATAAAACAAAATCACTAAAAATGCTTATTTAATGCGAATGTACCTCTGCCACGAGGACGTTGTGCTGCATCTTCTTCCTCGACTTCATGATTCGGACAATCGCTGCCTCAATTTCATGCTTCCTGTCATCATCCACTTTCTGCCGTGTCTCTTTCCTTTCAGGATCAGATTCCCCTTGTTTCGCAGCAACTGGTAAAGCAGGGTAAAGGTTGTAAAACAGAGTTCACGGAGAAACAGACAGCTGATATAAAATTGTGATGTTCACATTTTGAGCTAAAAATAATGCACTGTACAGTACTGTATAAATTATTCTGTAACAGATAAAAATTGGTTTGAAAAATTTAAAAAGGCAAATTTTGCAAGTTACTTTAAAGAGAAAGCATTAATTCATTAAAAAAAATTATTACTTAAAAAAGATTTTCTCCAACACAGCCTGTCAAAGAAAAGCCGTTACAAACAGCAGTGGACAGAACTTGGCTCAGAGGAGAGACGTAACAGAACCTTGCACACATTTTACTCACCTGTTCGTATTTTGACTTTGCGCAGACTGGAGGTAAACTGATCATTCACTAGAAACACATGTCCATTCTCGATCTCCTTGGACTTTGGCTCCTTTGTGAGAACACGTTGCGATGTTTTCCCACAGGCCAAAGACTGCAACGCTCGCACCAACTCCCTCTCTGGGATATCCGTCTCCTGCTGAATCTCCTGTTGAAAAGGGTTAAAATAGGCAATTTTGAAGGGCAAAATAAAGGAAAAGCAGTACAGACAAACCACAAATCTAGTATTACACATCCCAACCAACAGAAACATTACAAACAGAAGTAAAGTTATAAATGTCTTATTAGAGTGGCTCCTGGAGGTGGGCAGGATTATTATTATTGGGATTTTTTATTTTTTTGCAGTAAGTGAATATTTTGTCTTTTAACATAAATTAAATTATCAGGACAACTGGGTTACGGAAGAGTAATCTCAAGAGCTCCACAATACAAATGCAACTTGTGCAAGATATTTCCAATTTACATTAGTTTGGACCTACACAAAATAGAAAAGGTAAAGAAAACCAGAAAACTGGCAATGAATTTAAATTCAGACAAGTGTTAGTGATGGATGTGGACAGCAAAGACTGGGTTGATGATCAGGATAGAAGCTTGAAGTGCTAAAACAAGTTAGACCTGGCTGCTTTTTAAGGTGCATGCTGAAAAGCACCTACAATGAGCTTGTAAGAAGAAGCAGGAGTAGATCCAGAGACTGATCTGTTGCATACAGTACTTTTTTTAAAATTCTGCACAAGATCAGGTCAGTGTGTCACTTATGTCAACGAGACATGGCACAAGAATGGAATATGGGACAACGACGATGGCTGGTGCAATGTGATGCTTTGGGTATACAGCATCTGGGTATATCATGTCATCAACGTGTGCCGCAGCATGGCAGCACTGATGAGAGCTCCACTTCGACTCACACTTTTTTGCCGTTTTGCACCTGCACTGCAATACCACGAGCGCAACGCTCTTTTGAAGTTACAGTCGTCAGTGAGTGAGGACTACTACTATGTTGGAATTGATTAAGACAAAATTTGTCAAAATTCAAACTTGGTTTAAACTCAATAAATTATCATTAAATCTAGAAAAAAAATAATTACATGATATTCATTAATAAAAAGAAAACTGTTGATGTTCCATTCAAAAGTGAGGGTGTTGAGATTTGTAGAGTGGGCAAGGTGAAGTTTTTGGGTGTTATCATTGATGACAAACTGACATGGAAACAACACATAAATTCTGTAAGAATAAAAATAGCTAAATCTATTGCAGTACTGTACAAAGTCAGAGACTTATTAAATGATAAAGCTTTGTATTTGTTGTATAACACAATCATTGTTCCACACTTAATTTATTGTATTGATGTTTGTGGGGAAAGCGTGTAAAACAATCACAAAGCCTATTTTTGTATTACAGAAAAGAGCTGTAAGAATTATCACTAGACAGCATTACTGTCATCCATCAAGTACATTATTTTATCAACTGAAGTTATTGAAGTTCCATGATTTGGTAGATTATAATATTTTATCAGTTTAAAGTGCATGTTTAATGTTAGTTTTAGGGGCAGAAAAATCATATTTAGAGGTAATACAGTAATTTTGGTAATCCTCCCTGCTTTCCAAATTAATAGCAAGAGCATTACAGCTACAAATCAGGGGTAAAACGCTGAGCCTAAAAAAAAAGTGCGGTTTTGGAGTCACGTGACACGTGACGTAGGCGGAGGAGGAGAAGTAGTCGGAAGTTGTTGTATTGTATTGAAGCGAAAGAGGTCCAATACAGTAATGGTTAATATTTGTGTGTGCGGGGGTTGTTCGAACTCCATTTTGTCTGGACATCGTGTCCATCGATTTCCTGCACCAAAAAAACAGCTTTCAGAGCTTGGGTGAGGCTTGGGTCAGGCTGAAATCCGATGCAGTACCATCAGTTCACAGCAGTGGGACCTACAGAAGCGAGCAAGATCCACCGGGACCTGATGCAGCTGTCAATGGCAGCTGCCAGCTGCAGTCTCTCCGGAGCTCCATACCGTCCAGCAGCTCGTAAATTGGAAGTAGCCAGGGTATGTTTTTTGAAGAAGGTTTATTGGCAGAATATAATTTTATTAATTTTTTGGTTGAAATGGTTGAAAGTGGTTTAGGAGCTATAAATTACAATACACACTGAACTTTACAGAAGCTAGCTCGACACGATAGCATGTCTTAAAAAAATGAATAAAAAAAATCGAATTTTATCTCAAATGTCTTCTACAGGGCATCAGTTTGTAAATAAAACACCTATAATTACACTCTGGCAGCAGAAAAATATCCACAGAGTAGTTTAGGAGATATAAATTACGAAATGCACTGAACTTTACTGAAGCTAGCTCGACGGTTGCGTGTCTTAAAAAATTAATAAAAAATCGAATTTTATCTCAAATGTCTTCTACAGGGCATCAGTTTGTAAATAAAACCCATATAATTACACCCTGGCAGCAGAAAAAATATACACGGAGTGTTTTAGGAGTGAAAAAAAATTGTTTAGGGAGCTAAAGATTAGGCTAATGTAGTTAAATCCATCAGTGGTGTAATTAATACTGTATCTCTATACATAAATATAAACCATTTTTAGCTTTAGGTAGTATATATCTAGAAGTTATTTGGCTAGCTATTTGATGTAATTGTCAGAGATGACATACTTATGTCAAAACAACTTTACAATCTGTCGCCTCCTCCTGGTGCGATCCCATATATTTCTTAGCTAAAGCAGGAACGTTCCCCTCCCATGATGTAACTTCCGGTTTACCGCTGAGGGCGCTATTTTTAGACAGAGTAGTGAGGGAAGACAAAAAAAGGTAGTAGTAGCACATTTTATTTTGAGATATGATCCGTATTTTTGATGAAAATTGGAGTTTTAGACATGTTAGGTTGAAAAGGCAACTACGGTATGTGTGTTTAAAGTGAAAGACGCACTTTAAATATCCAAATGCATTTTGTTAAAAGACAAAGTTGTTATAATCTTAAGGGGACAGACATATTTGTAAAACCAAAATTCAGAACTAGTTTGAAGGGACGGTCTACCTCAATCCAGGGAATTAGATTATGGAATGGTTTGGAGAATGGAATTAAAAATGCCAAGTCAATGTTTACATTTAAGAAAATGATCAAAACCAAATTGTTAAAAAAATATATATGAAGTAGCATAATGTGTATTGTATTAGTTAGAAAATTAGAAAGAGTTATTCATTTTGTTCTGTTACTTGAAGATTATTATTGTTTGAATTGATTATTTGAAAAAAGGGGCAGATATAATAAGATTTTTTCTTCTTTCTGCTACCTTTCTTTTTTTAATTTATATTTTGTACGTTATAATTTATGGGATTGTTTTGTATTGTGTTTTTTGTAAAGAAAATTAACAATTTTAATAAACATAAACATACTTGTGGGGACTCCACGGCCAGGGCCGGACCTGGACGTTTGGGGGCCCTAAGCAGGATATGTTTTGGGGGCCCTACTTTGCTTTGCCTTTGTAGTCATTGAAAGATACACAAAACCAAATGCTGTATATAATTATAAACCTTTTGCACAACACTTTTATTCTAAGACCATGGTGCAGAGGCGGCTCCAGGGGGGAGCTAGGGTGTGCTATAGCACCCCCTGGAAAAGTCACAGCACCCCCTTAGCACCCCCAAGAAAATATCAGATTATTTTCTTTTTCATCTGGGTTAATATTCTTTAACATTTGGTTGTTGTGATATTTTCCTCGCAAAACACAACTAATAAATAAATAAAAAATCAGTGATTATATCGAGTTAAAAAAACAACAATCTGATCCGTAGCTGAAGCCCACAAAGATGAGTGATGCTCTCAACACTGACCCAGTAAGGACCAGAAACTGGTGACATGATGCCTCTGGTTATGTCATTTTTAATAATAATAATAATAATTAATTCAATTTATAACGCACTTTTCATTACTGAAAATCTCAAAGTGCTACACATATATTGAATGCTACACACATTCATAAACCGGTGGCGGCAGACTACCATGCAAGGTGCTTTCCAGTCCTACCGGGAGCAACTCTGGGTTAAGTGTCTTGCCCAAGGACACAACGACACATGGTGCGGGTCCCGGGAGTCGAACCGCCAACTTTCCGATCGGGAGACGACTGCCCTTACCACTACGCCACGGCCGCCCGTGTTAATACATATTTAGCTAATACAACTTGATAAATCATTTCCTGGCTTGCAGTGATAATAAATGACTTATCTGGTCACATTAAATAACTACTTTTAACCAAAATCCAAAATAAACTTTATAAAAATAGCCTCACTGCATCTAAATTCATGCGTGTATAAAACTGAGATAATTCCTGCTTGAAGAGTTAATTTTGCCTTAGACAAGAGAATTAAGCCTTGACTAATTTATTATTATTGCTTGTTTATTATTGTTGTTGATTTTTAGTTTTATTATTTTTGAAATAAAACTTAAGACAACTTTATTCGGATGATTATTCATATATTCTGGTATAGAACTCCCTGTAATAACATATTCACCCTTTACTAATCAGAATCAGTCATTGAAGTACTTTGTAGAATATATTGATTAAGTTGTTGTTGGTCAGTAAACTGACCAGTGGGTGCCAAACTTTAATGAATGAAAAATAAATAAAACAAATGTAGTGGGGCTGAGATGGAAAAAGTGGCACCCTTCTTCCTCCATCTCACCCTTCGTTATGGCTACAAGCTTCTACCCCGAGGTTGTTAGACTCATGAACCCCTAGTCTGAATTATCACTGTGAAAACAAATCACTGTAATACCATTTGGTTATGTGCTGCTGATCTATTTCATGTTGCTGTGTTCACTCGTCCTCATCTGCTCACACAGACTCATGTTCGTGCTGCTATTGTTTGGCGCATTGTTTCGTACTAGTAGTGCTTAGTGTATTTTTAGTTTAGTGTATTTCTTATTTCATGTCTCGGATCTTTTTTACTGTTTTTCTTTACCGTTTGTATTTTTGTTGGATGTAACTGGGACCCTGTCCATAGTTTCGTTCCACCTTATGTACCACATGTGATGTGAATGACACACATTGACCTTGAGAACTGAAAGAACAAATTATCCTTCATAGCATCCTCAATAAAATGCTTAGCCCCCCCTTAGCACCTGCAGAAAAATATCTCTGGAGCCGCCACTGCCATGGTGTATCATAGTTTACTGCTAAGCACACTCACTAAAAATATATGATTGTGTGAGCATCTGATGGTACAAATTGTGTTTTTTCATTTGCAGGTAGAAAGATCCTACATAAGTACAGTCTTTTTGTTTGTTTTGCTTTTGTCTAAATGAACTTGTTCAATGGTATTAACTCTATTTGACCACAAGGGGGCTTTAAACCTATAGTTTTACATACACAGAATAAAAAAATGCAATAAAAGATTATGGTGTGTTTTTATATTTAATCTTTAAATCACAACATGTAACAAGCCATGTCAGGCAAAAAACAACTTCAATGCTAAAAAAGTATCCTTAAAAACAGAACTTCAGTAACAAATAGGACACATTAAAATCTCAACAAGAAGAACGATGTAAAACCTGCACAAAAACAATTTACATTCTCTATAAAGAAATATAAAAATCAAAAGTAAGAAAATAAATATAAAATACACTTTCTAATCTTAAGTACTTGTAGACTTTTAACACTAACAATACAAAACAAGTATTTACAAAAAGCTAAATAAAATAAACAACAAAAACCCTTTAAACAAATAATAAAATATTTAGAAAAAATAAAAAACACAAAATGTGAAAAAATAGTTAAAACACAAAAATAAATATTAAACAAAACAAATAAAATACCAAAAAGAATAAAGAAAACTTTACTGCAGCTTAATCACTTCCCTTTTAACATGTCTCTTGGTTTTTATTTTCAAATAGTGGGTCTCCTTGCTTTTTTGGAAGCAAAATCAATAATGATGTCATCATATGAAATGTGTCGTCCAACCTCATGGTTGATGCTGATGATGGCCAATCCACTCAGCCTTTCCTGTCCCATGGAGGACCTTAGGTATGTTTTGATCAGTTTTAGCTTTGAAAAACTTCTCTCGGCTGATGCCACTGTCACAGGCAATGTGCAGGCTATTCTCAAAGCTACCCACAGGTTTGGATAAAGTCCAGTTAACTGCTTTTGGTGGATGAAGGTGAGAAGATCAAAACTGGTCATGCTTGATGTGGGGAGGTTTGGAAGATTTTTTATTTCTGTAGCTAGTTCCTGCCAGTCCACATCAGTCTTCTCTCCATCACTGAGTGTGTTCCCAAGGAGCTCACAGTGCTGTTTGAGTGCCTCATCATCCATGTCACAGAATTTGTGCCCTTCATGGGGCCCCCTAGTGGCCACGGGGCCCTAAGCAGCCGCTTAGTTCACTTATAGGCAGGTCCGGCTCTGTCCACGGCTGAAAATCAACCCCCCACAAGTAATTTGCTTGGGTGCTATAAGAGGAAAACAAGGAGGGAAGTGAGCCATTGTTTTATGCAGGACCCACCAGAGACACAGCCATAGCATGGAGTTACGAGATGAAGTTCTGGGTTTACGAGAGAATGACGCTAGAAACCACAGTTCCGAAGTACGAGATAAAAATTCCGGATTTACGAGATAACTCTGTTGGAATCCATTGCATGGATTTACGAGATTTACGAGGTGGGTGCGCTGTTTGTCATGACGGCTGAATGTTTCGAAGGGGGAGAATGGGACTGGAGTGGTGGCAGGGGGGTGGAGTAGGGGTAGTTTTGTGTGGGGGGATGGGCGATGGATGGTTTCGGGTTGGGGGATGGGCGATTTCACCATGCACCTGGTCTGGACTTGGACTGGACATGTACACTGCACATGGCGGGCACGCTGTGGGGGGGTGGGGTGGGGTGGGCGGGGGTACGTCTCGCGTGATAAATGGAAAACTACAGCGGCGGAAGGTTACATGCGCACTATTTACTGTACCCCCACCCCCAAAAAACAAAGGCGGAGTGATTTCACCAGGTACTACATAAGCGAACTGCGCGAATGCAGCCGCGTGGGTTTACAGTTTGGCAATTACAGAGAACATTTACGTACGTACATTTTGAGCATTGTTAGCATTCTGTTAGCATGTCTACCAAGAGAACTGGAGCTTCTTCTGCTGGTGCGGCCGCACCCAAGAAGAGAAAGACCTTCACGCTCGAGCAGAGGTTAGGCATTACAGTATCAAACGGTCTGACGGGAGAATCAACATCCTCCATCTGCAAAGCGCTGAATATGGTGAGTACGAGCACAAAATGGCGGACCATGAGTGCATTTTCAATTCAATTCAACCTTTATTTAGTCAGGTAAATCTTATTGAGCCTCGTGGGCTCATTTACAAAAGCGACCTGCTAAAACTAAAGAACGATGAACAGCAATGGTAGAATTTCCTTAAACAATGAACAATAGAAAAACAAAAGAGAGAAAAACAGAGAGAAAAACATTGTTTTTTTTGTGTTTTTTTTTAACAAAGTATCAAAAAACTAGCAAAACATTATAAGGTAGACGTATAAAATCAAAGACAGGAACATATCTGCATTGGTTTTTGCCAGGATTCCAACAGATTCTTAAAACCATTTAAAGAGGTCAAGGTCGAGAGCTTCAGATCTTTTTGTAAGATATTCCATGAAGCAGGAGCAGAGTAGGAGAAGGCCCTTTTTCCAAGTTCAGTCCTCACTGACGGAACACTGCAGGTAATGATGTCCTGAGAGCGCACACTGTAGCTGCACTCATGCAGAGTGTAGGAGCAGCTGTGCTGACGAAGTCCACCGTTATAAGCTTGCAGCGCACGGTAATAAGCGCTACGTCTGTTAGTTAATAAAAAGTTATTTTTATTTTAGTAGCGTGAGCGCATTTTGGTGAGTGTTCAGTACAGCAGCTGCGCTGACGAAGTCAACCGTTATAAGCTTGCAGCGCACGGTACAGTAATAAGCGCTACGTCTGTTAGTTAATAAAAAGTTATTTTTATTTTAGTAGCGTGAGTGCTCTGAATCCTGCTGCATCTTCCTACAGCATCCTCCCATCAGGACCTCACACCTAACCTGAACTGACATCTTACCTCGGCCTTTCTGGACTCACATGCTCACATTGATGGTTGCACTGCTGCATAAGCAGTCCCATCTGATCCAGGTTTGACCAGCAAGTTTTGACAACCAAAAAGACTACCTTCACTTCAATCAAAGTAAGGGAACTTTTCTTTTTTATGCTGTTGCTGTGCTGGCTGGTTCTACATTTCTAAAGTTCATGGAGTGGACACTACATACTAGCACTGTTGTTTTTTAAACATGATGCTTGCAACATCTTTTCTGGATGATGTCACTTGTTTCTGGTGTTTGTTTGCAACATGATTCAGATGGATGTCATGTGTTCATGATGGGTGTGACTTGATTCTGATGGATTTGACTTGTTCCTGATGGGTGTGACTTGTTTCTGATGGATTTGACTTGTTTATGATGGGTGTGACTTGTTTCTGATGGATTTGACTTGTTCATGATGGGTGTGACTTGGTTCTGATGGATTTGACTTGTTCATGATGGGTGTGACTTGTTTCTGATGGATTTGACTTGTTTATGATGGGTGTGACTTGTTTCTGATGGATTTGACTTGTTCATGATGGGTGTGACTTGGTTCTGATGGATTTGACTTGTTCATGATGGGTGTGACTTGATTCTGATGGATTTGACTTGTTCCTGATGGGTGTGACTTGGTTCTGATGGATTTGACTTGTTCATGATGGGTGTGACTTGATTCTGATGGATTTGACTTGTTCCTGATGGCTGTGACTTGGTTCTGATGGATTTGACTTGTTCCTGATGGGTGTGACTTGATTCTGATAGATTTGACTTGTTCCTGATGGGTGTGACTTGATTCTGATGGATTTGACTTGTTCCTGATGGCTGTGACTTGATTCTGATAGATTTGACTTGTTCCTGATGGGTGTGACTTGGTTCTGATGGATTTGACTTGTTCATGATGGGTGTGACTTGGTTCTGATGGATTTGACTTGTTCATGATGGGTGTGACTTGTTTCTGATGCATTTCACTGATTTCTGATGGATGTGAGACATCGTGTCACATGATGTCATATGGGTGTGACTTGGTTATTCAATCAAAGTAAGAAAATGTTGTTTACTACTGTACTGTACTGTATGCTGTTTCTGTGATGAAAAATAACTTTTTAAAAGTACAGTAACTGCACTTGGCACTAAGGCACTTTGTTTTTATAGTTTTTTTAATTACTGTATAGAAAGTGCTGTGTAGAAAAGCACTGCTGTACAGAAAAACATTACAGGTATGGTTTTATAGATGAATGTGTGGTGTAATGTGCTAGCTAACTGCTTGTAAATAAAGTTTTGTGCATGTTTAAGGATCAGTATGTATGCTTGTTCAGTCTCATGTCGCTAAAAGGGTGTGCGCCGCAGCGTTAGCGTGTTTTTTCCGATTTACGAGCGCTGTTCCGGTTTAACGAGATAGCACGTGCGCGTTGTCGGACTTACAAGTTTTTCATGTTACGAGATACTCGGAGGTACGGAACTCGCTTGTAAGTCGGGGACCACCTGTATGTTGATGATACACAGTTATATTTGTCCATGAAACCAAATGAATCCTATCAGCTACTTAGACTACAACATCTCTTAAAGACATAAAAACATGGATGAACCCTAAATTTTCTGCTTTTGAACACAGACAAGACTGAGGTTTTAGTTTTTGGACCTAAGCATCTTAGGAATACATTTTTCAGTCTTTCGCTTGCCTTGGATGGTATTAATCTGGCCTTCAGCTAAAATATTAAAAATCTTGGGTGTTATTTTTGATCAGGGCATGTCTTTCATTCCCCACATTAAAAATGTTACTAGAACCGTCTTCTTCCACCTGCGTAATATCACTAAAATTAAAAGCATCTTATCTAAAAATGATGCAGAAAAACTGGTTTATGCATTTGTCACATCTAGACTGGACTATTGCAATGGTTTATTATCTGTAGGGATGGGGCCGATCCGATCCAGTATCGGTATCCGATACCAGCATAATTTAAGTATCGGATTTTCCGATCCAACCTGCCGATATTTCCGATCCGGCTTCAAAGAGCACATGTGTTCCACCATATTCTGTGACTGCCGTCTTAACATTGTGTGAGTTAAACTTTATGAAGACACTCTGGGCCTCACAACAGGAAACACCCAAACTTTAATAGCGCACAAGAGGCAGGTCTATATCACAGACGTCCTTCTCACTCATGGTGTAGTTGGAAAACTAAAAAACCGCTAAGCATAATGGGAAAGACAACACAGTCCACTCCCCTTAACCACTACGGAAGTGGATTTTGTCGTCTTTCCCATAATGCTTAGCGTTTTTTTAGTTTTCCAGCTGCACCATGCACATAATGCATGCTAAGCATTATTAAATTGACCCTAGGTGTGAGTGTGAGAATGGATGGTTGTTTGGTGTGAGTGAGACAGGTCCCTCTTGTAAATGAGTCCCCGTGACTCAACGAGGCTAGCCTGTATAAATAAAGGTTGAATGAATGAATGAATGAATGATATAGACCTGCCTCTTATGTGCTGTTAAAGTTTAGGTGTTTCCTGTTGTGAGGCCCAGAGTGTCTTCATAGGGTTTAACTCACACAATGTTAAGACAGTAGTCGCAGTTCGAAAAATTCATTATACCACATTATTATTATTATTATTATTGCCTCTTATACCGGAATGGTATCGGATCGGGAAAGTATCGGCATCGGTCGATACTAGGGGTGTAACGGTATGCTAAAATCACATTTCGGTTCGGTTCAATTACAAGGAGGGCTCGGTTCGTTGTTTTTTTTTTTCGGTACAATTTTTTTTTTAAATAAAAACTTACAAAACATTTATTTTGAAAATATGCCAAGTAAACAATATGTTTGTATAAAAATAAACAAAATCAACCCAATTGGATGATATTTTAAATAAACGGCATTCTTTACAATAAATAAACTATACTAACAATAATAAAATCTTAATAAATACAATAATAAGAACAATAAGCAGCAACAGACTGTTTACAATCTAACCAATCAAGTTTAAAGTGTTTGTCCAAAAAGACCAACTTGTTCACATTTTCTGCTAAAAGCACAGATCTAGTTACAGTAAATATCTCCCATCTCAATAACAACAGTAGCAGCAGTGTGGCTGTATTTGTCCTCATTACTTACAACCTCTTCTTGGACCTGCTCCCCCAGGTGGGACAGGTCCCTGGAAGAGGACCAGACTTAGCTTTTTTAGATTTTTCTACCTGGATTATTGAGCATGCATCAGGGTGTCCCTGGAAAAGTTCAGAGTTCAGTCACACACTTCTACTGGAGCTGAAGTGGTGGATTTCCCTGAAGAGGAAGAAGTCAACTGCTAACTGTCCCAGACTGGAAATAAAACACAAAGAGGTAAAAAAAAAAAAGAGTTACTAAGATTATAACTTTAAATTTAAAAAAGTTATATAGATAATAATATTAATAAAACAACAATACCTCTTCTTGAACGGTTGTTATAAGGTGGTTGAATCTCTTAGTCATCATCATCATCATCATCATCATGGCTTTAATTAGCTCCAGGGCTTGTTGACAACATCAGTTTTAGTTGTTTCATAAAACGATGAACTTTTTTACTTTCGGTTCTGGAGCAGAACTTCAAAACAGTGTGAAGTGTTGACGTGATGGATGTCTTAGTGGGGCTCACGAACTTTAAAGCCTGCACATCAACCCAGAGCTTTAAAAACTTCTACAGCTTGTGTTATTGATCTGGACTGATCTGATTTACCTGATGAAGGACGTTTAAATGCTGCTGTTAGCGCTGTTTGCAACAAGCTGCTTTTCTTGCTTTTAGAAGAGACGTTCACATTGGGATGACGTTGTTTCAAGTCCGTTACCAGGTTAGACGTGTTGAGAAAAAAAACGAGAAAAAAAAACGTGTTGCCGCTACAGATCTGAGCGCTGCTCTGCACGTCCGCACCAGTCTTCGTGAAACAACGTCCACACACAGCTTTCTTCTTCTTCTTGTGCACACACAGCTTTGGACTTGCGCTCGTCTTAACTTTTAACGTTCTTAAACATGAGACCGCAGCGAGAAGCTAATGCTGCGCATACTGCAGATAATAGCGCCGTGCTGAAACTCGCCTAGGAATTTTAGTTCCGGGGCGCATATATTCCCCGTTAAAAACGTTTGATGAGTGAAAAAATAACCGAAACGGTACGCAAGTGGACCAAACCGAACGTGCTGTACCGAAACGGTTCGGTACACCCACATGTACCGTTACATCCCTAGTCGATACCCAGATTTAAGTATCGGATCGGAAGTAAGAAATGTGGATCAGTGCATCCCTAATTATCTGGGTGTCCAAATACTTCTTTAAAAAGTCTTCAGTTGATACAAAATGCTGCTGCCAGAGTCTTAACTGGAGTTAGTAAGAGATCATATGTCTCCAGTTTTAACTTCTCTCCATTGGCTCCCTGTCAAATCCAGAATTTAATTCAAAATCTTACTTTTAACATACAAAGCTCTCAACAACCTAGCTCCATCTTATATTACAGATATTATTGTTCCATATTTTCCTAACAGAGCACTATGCTCTCAGAATGCAGGCTTACTCGCTGTGCCTAGAGTTTCCAAAAGCAGAATGGGAGGAAGATCTTTCAGTTCTCAGGCTCCTCTCTTGTGGAACCAACTTACAGTTTCTGTCCATAAGGCTGACACACTGTCCAGTTTTAAGACTGGGCTTAAGACTTTCCTTTTCGATAAATCCTATAGTTAGGGTTGGATTGTTAAAATTGAATAGTTTTTATTTGATACTATTTCTATCTTAACGTGATTCTCAACCTGCCATTGTGTTTCTGTTCTTCTCAAACAGATGGCCGCTTGTCCTGAGCCTGGTTCTGCTAAAGTTTTCTTCCTCATGAGGTAGTTTTTCCTTTACACTGTCGCCTTCATGCTTGCTCAAGATGAGAGTTCTGTGATGGAGTTCAATTCAAAGCAGTCTGCTCCTCAGATAAATAGATAAAATATTATTATGAATGTTTCTGTTAAGTTCTCTGGACATTCAAAAAACAAAACAAAACAAAGCAAAAAAAAAAAAACTGTAGAAACGTTTCGTCTTTCGTCCGAAAGACTTCCTCAGTCTGAGAAGCTGTGTTCAGCTCAGTCTTATAAATAGCACCCTCCCACAGTGGATCAACCAGTTGGCTGATGACAGCCGAAACCAGCTGCTCACATGATCAAGGAGGACCATCAGCCTGACGATGGATCGTTAACACCCTGATGGTTGTTTGCTATTCACAGAGGGCTGAGTGATACTAGCAATAACAGCATTGTAAGTGGGGGACAGTTGAACCCGGAGGCCTCCACCTCTGTTTAATGATGGACGGTTTCTTTTCACAAAGATGGCCTCCTTTACTCCTCTCTCAAACCATTGTTCCTCTCTATCAAGGATGTGAACATCTTCATCCCTGAAAGAGTGACCGCTGGCCTGGAGATGAGTGTAGACCGCAGAGTCCTGACCTGATGATGTTGATCTTCTGTGCTGGGCCATCCTTTTGGCCAGTGGCTGTTTAGTTTCCCCGATGTAAGACTGATCACAGCCCTCCTGACACTGAACAGCATACACAATATTACTCTGTTTGTGCCGGGGGACTGGATCTTTGGGATGAACCAGTCTTTGTCGTAATGTATTTTGGGGTTTAAAAGCCACTGGGACGTTGTGTTTAGAAAATAAACGTCTCAATGTCTCTGAAACTCCCGCAACATACGGAATGACCACTGGTCTGGGTCTGGGTTCCTTCTTTTCACCTGATGGCTGGCTGGAGTCCTGTTTGGGTTTCTTCTCTGCTTTCAGGAAGGCCCAGTTAGGATATCCACATTTCTCTAGAGCCTGTTTTGTGTGTGATTTCTCCTTCTGTCTGGCTGCTGAGTTAGTGGGGACGCTGTCTGCTCTGTGGTACAGAGTCCTGATGACTCCTAACTTGTGCTCCAGAGGGTGATGGGAGTCAAACTGTAAATACTGGTCTGTGTGTGTGGGTTTGCGGTACACCTCAGTTTGCAAATTTCCTCTATCAGAAACTGAGACCTCACAGTCCAAGAAAGCCAACCTGCCATTTTTTACATCTTCTCGTGTGAACTTGATATATTTATCCACAGAGTTGATGTGATCAGTGAAATGTTGGACTTCCTGAGATTTAATTTTAACCCAGGTGTCGTCAACATACCTGAACCAATGACTTGGTGGTCTCCCTGAAAAGGATGTCAAAGCTCTCTTTTCTACCTCCTCCATGTACAGGTTGGCAACAATAGGAGAAACTGGAGACCCCATAGCACACCCATGTTTCTGCCTATAATATTGCTCCCCATATGTGAAGTAGGTTGACTGCAGGCACAGTTTCAAGAGTTGACACAGTTGTTCTGTGGAAAGTGTGGTCCTGTTGCTCAGAGTGGTGTCTGATTTTAACCTTAAACAGACCACCTCTACTGCTTCATCAACAGGAATGCACGTAAAGAGTGATGTGACATCAAAAGAGACCATTGTTTCATCAGTCTCCATGATGACATCCCTCACCTTATCCACAAAGTCCATGGTGTTCTGTATGTGGTGTTCTGAGCTGCCAACTAAAGGGATGAGTACAGATGCCAGATATTTGGAAACATTGTAAGTGACCGAGTTAATCATGCTAACAATTGGTCTTAAAGGTACACCCTGTTTGTGGATTTTGGGTAAACCATACAGACTTGGCGTGGCCTCCCCTGGGTACAGTCTGTGGTACAGAATATTGTCAATAGCCTTGTCCTGCTTCAAAATTTTCAGGCAATCTATCAACTTCTTCTTGTAACCACTTCCTGGATCTCTTTTCAGCGGTTCATAAGTGGTTAAGTCACTAAGGAGTGACATAACTTTCTCATGATAGTCTTTCTGGTTCAAAATCACTGTGCACCTTCCTTTGTCTGCTGGGAGAATTATGATGTTTTTGTCTTTGCTAAGAGTGGTGAGTGCATCCCTCTCTTCTCTACTGATGTTGGAAGGTGGTGGTTTGGCATTACTGAGACAGGCTGAAACTTTGACTCTGAGTTGTTCGGCTTCAAAATCTTTAATTTTGTTGTTACGGATGGCTGACTCAGTGGCTGTGATCATCTCTACCAACGGAACTCTACTTGGTGCCACTGCAAAGTTTAGTCCCCTGGCAAGAATCTCTGTCTCCGGCTTGGTGAGCTGTCTGTCAGATAAATTCTTCACCCAATTCTCTGTCTCCCTGGCATGTAGCTGTGTAGTGGAGTGTTGTCCTACACTGAATGTGTTATTAGAATTGTGATGGTGTGCTCTTCTTTTCTTTTTTTTTTGCTTTGTTTTGTTTTTTTGAATGTCCAGAGGACCAGACTTAGCTTTTTTGGATTTTTCTACCTGGATTATTGAGCATGCATCAGGGTATTTTGAACCACTTTGGCCAGGATTGCCTCAAACTTGTTAGAGAGTTTGAGAAAACAGCTAGGAAGAGGGCGGACTACAGGAACCACTTGCGATTCAACCTTAGATGCAGACAAAGTGGCATCATTCCCAAGAGCCTGGAACTGAAATCGTCGGTCAACGGGCACCGGGCAAGCAAGATCCTTCAGAAGGCACAGACGCAGCTGCTGAATGAACGGGTGAGACAGACCAATTTTACTATTGAGACCTTGAAGGCCAAAGAAGAGCACATTAAACAAAAACTAACAACGTTCCTAGATCAGACCACACTTCAGCAAGTGATGGACTGTACAGATCAGGCACGCTTAGCACAGCATGTCAAGTCCAAGACTCGACAACAAAACAAATTTAACTTACTGATAACTCGTCAACACCATCACAATTCTAATAACACATTCAGTGTAGGACAACACTCCACTACACAGCTACATGCCAGGGAGACAGAAAATTGGGTGAAGAATTTATCTGACAGACAGCTCACCCAGCCGGAGACAGAGATTCTTGCCAGGGGACTAAACTTTGCAGTGGCACCAAGTAGAGTTCCGTTGGTAGAGATGATCACAGCCACTGAGTCAGCCATCCGTAACAACAAAATTAAAGATTTTGAAGCCGAACAACTCAGAGTCAAAGTTTCAGCCTGTCTCAGTAATGCCAAACCACCACCTTCCAACATCAGTAGAGAAGAGAGGGATGCACTCACCACTCTTAGCAAAGACAAAAACATCATAATTCTCCCAGCAGACAAAGGAAGGTGCACAGTGATTTTGAACCAGAAAGACTATCATGAGAAAGTTATGTCACTCCTTAGTGACTTAACCACTTATGAACCGCTGAAAAGAGATCCAGGAAGTGGTTACAAGAAGAAGTTGATAGATTGCCTGAAAATTTTGAAGCAGGACAAGGCTATTGACAATATTCTGTACCACAGACTGTACCCAGGGGAGGCCACGCCAAGTCTGTATGGTTTACCCAAAATCCACAAACAGGGTGTACCTTTAAGACCAATTGTTAGCATGATTAACTCTGTCACTTACAATGTTTCCAAATATCTGGCATCTGTACTCATCCCTTTAGTTGGCAGCTCAGAACACCACATACAGAACACCATGGACTTTGTGGATAAGGTGAGGGATGTCATCATGGAGACTGATGAAACAATGGTCTCTTTTGATGTCACATCACTCTTTACGTGCATTCCTGTTGATGAAGCAGTAGAGGTGGTCTGTTTAAGGTTAAAATCAGACACCACTCTGAGCAACAGGACCACACTTTCCACAGAACAACTGTGTCAACTCTTGAAACTGTGCCTGCAGTCAACCTACTTCACATATGGGGAGCAATATTATAGGCAGAAACATGGGTGTGCTATGGGGTCTCCAGTTTCTCCTATTGTTGCCAACCTGTACATGGAGGAGGTAGAAAAGAGAGCTTTGACATCCTTTTCAGGGAGACCACCAAGTCATTGGTTCAGGTATGTTGACGACACCTGGGTTAAAATTAAATCTCAGGAAGTCCAACATTTCACTGATCACATCAACTCTGTGGATAAATATATCAAGTTCACACGAGAAGATGTAAAAAATGGCAGGTTGGCTTTCTTGGACTGTGAGGTCTCAGTTTCTGATAGAGGAAATTTGCAAACTGAGGTGTACCGCAAACCCACACACACAGACCAGTATTTACAGTTTGACTCCCATCACCCTCTGGAACACAAGTTAGGAGTCATCAGGACTCTGTACCACAGAGCAGACAGCGTCCCCACTAACTCAGCAGCCAGACAGAAGGAGAAATCACACACAAAACAGGCTCTAGAGAAATGTGGATATCCTAACTGGGCCTTCCTGAAAGCAGAGAAGAAACCCAAACAGGACTCCAGCCAGCCATCAGGTGAAAAGAAGGAACCCAGACCCAGACCAGTGGTCATTCCGTATGTTGCGGGAGTTTCAGAGACATTGAGACGTTTATTTTCTAAACACAACGTCCCAGTGGCTTTTAAACCCCAAAATACATTACGACAAAGACTGGTTCATCCCAAAGATCCAGTCCCCCGGCACAAACAGAGTAATATTGTGTATGCTGTTCAGTGTCAGGAGGGCTGTGATCAGTCTTACATCGGGGAAACTAAACAGCCACTGGCCAAAAGGATGGCCCAGCACAGAAGATCAACATCATCAGGTCAGGACTCTGCGGTCTACACTCATCTCCAGGCCAGCGGTCACTCTTTCAGGGATGAAGATGTTCACATCCTTGATAGAGAGGAACAATGGTTTGAGAGAGGAGTAAAGGAGGCCATCTTTGTGAAAAGAAACCGTCCATCATTAAACAGAGGTGGAGGCCTCCGGGTTCAACTGTCCCCCACTTACAATGCTGTTATTGCTAGTATCACTCAGCCCTCTGTGAATAGCAAACAACCATCAGGGTGTTAACGATCCATCGTCAGGCTGATGGTCCTCCTTGATCATGTGAGCAGCTGGTTTCGGCTGTCATCAGCCAACTGGTTGATCCACTGTGGGAGGGTGCTATTTATAAGACTGAGCTGAACACAGCTTCTCAGACTGAGGAAGTCTTTCGGACGAAAGACGAAACGTTTCTACAGTTTTTTTTTTTTGCTTTGTTTTGTTTTGTTTTTTGAATGTCCAGAGGACCAGACTTAGCTTTTTTGGATTTTTCTACCTGGATTATTGAGCATGCATCAGGGTGTTTTCTGTTAAGTTATTATTTTTTATATATGAATGTTTCTGTTCAATGCCCTGAGATGACTTCTGTTGTGACTTGGTGCTATATAAATAAGCTGAATTGAATTAAATAGTGGACATAATGTTATCCTTGATTGGGAAGAGATGCAAAATTCTGCATTGTGCACCCACCTCAAAAGTGCACTTTTCTCTGTTGTTGAAGAGCATGAGGATGGTCATCTGGAAGGTGGAGACCTGCAGGATGTACTTTCGGGTGTTTGAACCTGTAACCTGGGCTCCACCTACACCAACCTCTGAACCATCCTCCTGAAGAAAAGGAAGATGGAAATAGAAAAAAATATAAGACTCGAAAAGGAAAAACTAATATAGCCATTTTCCAGATAATTTACTAAAGCAGTAACATTTACAGATTTTGTACCTTTTTAATAGCTCCATAGAAAGTTGCCTTTAGGTCTGCCTCGCCCATGTGGTGCTGTAGTGTAAGCTGTCTTCCACTGTGCTTGGCGAGATAAAACCTGAAAAATAAAAGCAAAATCATGCTGAGCACATATACAGTATATTATACAAACAACACAGAGCTTTCTGTTTATTAGCAACAACTTTATTAGCTTGATGTATTCCTTACCTTCTAAAGATTTCAAAGGCATCTCTAGGAGCAGGGGAGATGTTGCATCTGGGTGTTGCTGACTGTGAAGGCCAGTGGCACGCAGTGAGGACCCTTACTGTGAGTTTCACACCACTCAGTGATTCCTAAGAAGGACATGGATTACCAGGAATAAACTGGTTACCAAATTCGGTCATGCAGTAAAATGTTGCAATATATCAGATCCTGGATCAAATAATACTAATACTAATACTAATACTAATTAAACTACTCAGCAGGTGAAATAAACAAGTACACATGACATTTCTCATTTCACCTGAATACATTTATTTATATTAGGAGTACAAATATTAGCTTACCGACTGCCACGCATATGAAAACTATTTATTTCTTGAAGTACACAAACAATTTTGTAGAATAAAAATATGTACCGTAAATGCCTGTGTACAAGCTGCTACTTTTTTCTTCACACTTTAGACTACAAGGCTTATACACTGGAGCAGCTAATTTGTGTATTTTTTTTTAAAATAATTGTAATAATTTATATTTTATTTTAACAGATTTCCTGCTGTCTCTCAGCAGCTTCCTGCAGCTGAATAACATTTTTCTTTGACAGAGCTGGTCGCTCATATAGCTGCCCAGCACCCACCGCTCTTGGGGGTGGGCATTTGTGCCACACAGAGTGAATGCCACAGTTAATCATATGTACCAAACTTCTTGCTCAAGGTTTGAAATTCCCTACCAGAACTCCACCCACTCTGTCGTCATGTGACCAGGGGCCTCATGTATCAACCGTGCGTGCGCACAAAAAACTTGCTTACGTCACTATCCACGCAAAACCCCGTATGTATCAAAACTGAACTGAACGTGAATATATGCGCATCCAGGTACATTTCCACGCAAGCTCCCGAGCAGGCGTACGCACGTTTCTGTGGTTCTTGTTCCTTTGGCGACACTTACAGGTGATTCAGAGAAACTGAAGCCCCACAGTCTGTGGTTGACTTTAAGAGCGGCTTGAAGACCTTTCTTTTCAACCGAGCATACTTTACTCCTCATGATTCTACTTTTGATCTTAGCTGATACTGTTGTTGATTTTAATTGTTTTATTATTTGTCTTATTGACATTCAATTATGTTGCACCTTGTAGCACTTTGAGATTTTCATTAATGAAAAGTGCGTTATAAATTGAATTCATTATTATTATTATTATTATTATTATTAACTGTTCATGATGTGAAAATGATTAATATTCCCACCAAACACACATGATAACAATTATTACATCCACATGGACGCAAATAAAGGACGCGCAAAGTTGTGCAAAAAATACATTTAACAGGAACGGATTCAGCCTTACTGGAGGATATAATACATAGTGTAACACGCAGATCATTTATTTATAAACAGATATAATTTTCTGATCTATGATATGGCTTATCAGCCGTTTTCAGGAATAATCATTTTTCATTTTGGCACTGCGCTCTGGAGCACAACGCGTGCAGAAGCAGCGATCAAACTGTTCCACAGGAGCTTTCCTGAGGGAGCTGCAGGTCGATCAGGGCTGTCCAGTCCACACAAAGCCGGATCATGTCCAATAGAATGAATGGTCTCATCCATATGATTCCAAAGGCTGAGTGGTCGCGGTTTGGAGCGCGCGCGCACCTACACGGCAGTGGAGGTGATTAATAAACTGCGTTTATTGTAGATTTCTCCAAAATGACACGTGAAAGTACACCATATATAACTTGTAGGAGAGTGAAAGCTTCACAGACAAACAGATGCGCACAAGGCTGCGGGGCGCGCAGCGTTTGGAGACTCCAACATCACGTCATGTCATGAAAACTCTCCACTGAGACGCAGAGACTCGTTTCTTCATATCATCTATTAAATAAACAAAGATCTATGTTCAACCAAACATCCAAGTTCCTCTGTGTTTACAGTAATTATGGTAATAAACTCGTGCGCAAAGTTAATATTTTCACTCAGAATGAATGGATGAGCCGGTCGCACCAAAGCAGGGTGCGCGCACACACAAATACCGACACACAATCACTCGTTCTTTGTGTGATAAACACATTTTATTACTATTCTTACTTAGGATTTATTTCCCCACCCATATTATATTAAATTCATTATTTTCCTGAATCTAGAAATCATTTCTGATCGCGCAGGGATCAAACAAACATGTCCTTCACACATGCAGGAAGTAATTTGCATCTGTTTAACATATGTAAATGAAGGCGTGTCAGGGGAGGTGTCTCACGTGCGCTCAGTTCCACGTTAATTGTGATGTACAAAAGGAATGTGCGTGGATTCCGGTGTACGCACAGTTTGATACATCTGGATTTTTTTGTGCGTAGGCAGATTTCTGGATTTGACCGTGCGGCACTTTTCAGTAAGAAATCCACGCAAGTCTTTGTACATGAGGCCCCGGAAGTCTAACCTAAATGACAAATTACGTACTCTGGAGGACCCATTCCCCAAGATAGACGCGCATTAATTTCTTCAGATCAGTTATCCTATTTTGTGCCCCATATACAGACCTGTTTATTTGTTCAGTAATAATGGAAAATGCACAAAGAATTTCTTATGACGCAGCTTTCAACTTAAAAGTGATGGATCTGGCTGTCGAAGAAGGAAACAGCTGCCAAGAGCAAGATGGAGGTGGTGTGATCATGTTTTTTTGAGCCTTGAAGAGAACTTTAGTTCACAGGTGGATGGAGAATATAGCGATGAGTGACTTTTGGTTGACTACCGGTACTTTTTTTTTTGCCATGTTGAAAACATTTTTCAGATTTTTTTTAATAAAATTAAACATTTACCGGCTGTTCAGAAGTCATAAAATTTTATTTTTAAAGCAGTCAAGTCTGGTACATACTGTATTTCAATAAAAGTTTTTTTAATTCTTTCTGTGTGACATCTTCCTGTGCTTATTAAATATGTGTTTACATACTGGTATCTCATTTAAGTTCACATCCGAGCACGCTGCGGAAACAACGAACAGGAGGGGCTCTTACCTCTCCTCCTCCTTCTCATGTGGCTGAGCAGAAATCACATCATATTTATTTAGAAAGTACCGGTACATTTAAAAACAGCAGCTATTACCAAAAGTGTTTAACAATAAAAATCAATGGTACTAATTTAATGAACATTTACCGTATTTTAAAGATACTATGCAACTTTCGGTCACGTGACTTCGATAAGATGGTACATAAAATTGACAGGTATATAATTTTTTTTATAATTTAGGTTATGTAGGTGTTTGGCACTGTTCTGTCCAGTGATTATGCTTAGACAGTTCTTGTGTTCATTTTGTATGTTGAATGGTTTAAACCATGAGTCAGACAGCGAAGCATCATGAAAACTTCTGACGATCACCAAGCCATAGTCTATGAAACGCCATCTGGCAGCTGATTCTTGTACTACATCAAGAGCTGCACATAATACCAAAGGCTGGATGCAGATTCTGATAATGAATTGTGGATGCTTGCATCTTAAACACTGGTGCATCTTATTTATGTACACAATTATGATTTATCTTAAATTTAGTATGTGCAGCTTACAGTAAGGTGTGTTCTATAGCCTGGCAATTATGCTAGTTTGTTTTCAAATACTTGCAAATTATGATATTTCCTGGGGGTTTATTTACTTGCAACTAACAGTTTAATTTTATGCACTAGTTGAACAGAAACTGTTAATGTATCTTTTTTTTTATTTTGGCTGCTCCCTTCCTCAGGGGTCGCCACAGTGAACCGATATGCACAAAGACTTGGCAATTGTTTTCATGCCGGATGCCCTCCCTGATGCTATCACAGACCATTGAGCTACCACAGTCCTCTGTGTGGAGCAGAGAGCTGCCAATTAGGGAGCAGATGGTGAGGGTTAAGGGCTTTGCTCAAAGGCCCAGAGTGGGGGAAAATGAGGGTGGAACCAAGTGTGGAGGCTTCACCTTTTCCACCTATATTTTGATGTTGTCAGTCCAGGTATCGAACTGGCAACCTTTTGATCACAGGCTTGCATTCTCTAATATCTATGCCACCACACTCCTAACACATTGTTTTATATATTTAGATCATTTGAGTTTCTATTTATTTGTCTGGTTGTAAATTAAAGGTTTCAAAAGACTTTACATACCCAAATAAAAAAAATAAAAAATAAAAATCCCGTCACTGTTCTAACAGCAGCAATAAAAAGGTACCGGTACATATAAAACAGCTTTGACGCAACCAAGTGTCTGTTTATCTGACGGTCTTACCGATTTTGTTTGTATATGTTGTCTGAACTCATCCATAGTAGTGTTGGAGATGCTCATATCTCTGAACATTCCTTCCATTTTTGAGGTGAACAGAGAGCCACATTCCATCTGTGAGGAACAAAGACGTTCAGAAAAGTTGTCAAAACTGATAAAGATTTAGACTGGATTAAAGAGCATAAACATTGGAGCTGCATAGGTTAATGCAGAGAACTATGTCGCATCTGTATTGAAAAATGTTTGAAATAACTTACCTTAAGCTTAGAGATCATATTATTTTCAGAGTCATGTGAGAGACACTTGTTGCTGAGAAGCCGACGTCCCAGATGTTGTTTGTAGTACCATTCAAAGACATCTTTCTCCTGCATGAACCGGAACAACACCATGGCCTTGTCAAGAATCGACTCCACCTCCTGTTCCGTCAACTGTTCAAACAATACAGAAAAAAAAAAACATGTCAAATCAAATACATCTCTATAAATACACTATTTTCTGTTCTAAAGTCACATACCGGTACCCATTTCACTCCCTTCTTGAGCTTGTCATCAATAAAGAGTGACAGGTACTCGGGTGAGCGGGAGTTGAGGTTGACAAAATACTCAAAGTCTCCAGCTATGGTTTGTTTAAAGAGCCTGTCATTGTTAAATGATTCGAGGAGAAAATGATCACATCGCGTCTTCAAGTCTAGCAGACGCTGTGGAGAGGAAACATCAACAGAACATGTGACTGTTGGTGTCTCTCTTGGTCTTAAGAACATTTTTACATCATGAAGCCATGTTTTCCTTCTGACACTATGTTCAGTGAACGCACCTGGATATAGTCAACAGGGTTCTTGCCCTCTCCCTCTTTAGACACCAGTGCTTTGCCTTGTTCCCTCAAATATGAGCTCATAAACTCGCACATTGTTTTAAGGCCGTTTGGTACTCGACTGAACAACTTGTACATACACGCCAAGTCTGTGAGCAAAACAACATAAAACAAAGACAAAAAAATTAGTACTTTCAAATTCAATTTAAAATTTCATGATGACTTGTAAAAAATAAAAAACTCTTTCACCTTCCGTCTTGCCGTTCTTAAGCATATGAACCAGGCCAGAATTCTCCATCTCAACAATGGTTTTCATGTGTTTAGAAATCAGCTCCCTCTCCACTACCTTGACAATGGGCTCCTCTGTAGACTTGTCCAGACAGTGCATTACCCGCTCGATCTCTTCATTGATTCTGGCCTCTACCTTCTTTATGTAGACACTGGCACTTTTTTCTGCTAGAAACTTTTGGCTTTCCATCTAAAAAGAAATTTAAAATTGTGCAACATTTTACAGAAAAATCGTTCAGACGTGTGAAAATTAAGAGTACAAATCCTCCAACCCAAACTTACCTGGAAGAATTCAGCAGACATTTGTAAGAAAGGGCACTCAAAGTCCTCTTCATACACAGATCTACCACCCAAACCAAGAATCATCAACATCTGGCAGGCGTTTCTGATGGCACCCCTGAAGAGAACAGTGGATAAATGAAGATCAAACTGGACATCTTGGAAGACATCCTAGAGCAACCTTCCAGACTGCAAGTGTATACCTGTCTACAACCTCTCCCTTCCTTTCCCGTGCAATCATGGCCAGCAACGTCTGTCGTCGGTGGTCACGAATGCAGCCATAGCGCACCACCTGGTCCCTGAATATGATGAGGCCAAGGTTGTGCACATTCTCCACATTGTTTTCCTGAACGTAGACCTGTTCCTAAAAGAAATGAAATTGTAATAGATGAAACAAAGCAAAGATCTGACCTTCGTTTAGTCTGCTGGACCATTTTGACCTCAGATTACAGCAGACATTCACTGTGGCATCAGCTTAGGAAAAACAATTTTTAACCTGATATCCCCACCAATAGCATTTCGTAGTAGAGGACCCTGGAATAATTGTTGCATGTGTTTTATCAAGACATGGCTGTAGGAAAATGCTGTGGACAAAAACATCCACCCTGTTTTCAAATCATAGTAAGGCAGGAGGGGGTGGGGGGTGTTAAGGGCCTTGCTCAAGGGCCCAGCCCAGTGTGGGTAAAATGATGGTGGGGGCAGGTGTGGGTGCTTCACCTTTCCTACACAAATGTTGATGTCACAGTCAGGGGATTTGAACTGGTGACCTCTCAATCACATGGTCACCTTCTCTGAACTCTGCAACACCACTCCCTTTAAGCATACCAATGCCTTTTCTTAAAAACAATAACATATATATATATTTAGGCCACAAAATGACAAAAAGCACTGACTTAATATCCATCTTTCCCATTATCTTTACGCCCTTCTTCCTTTTTGGGTAGCCTACCAGCGGTCACTGGTGCCCATAGCCAGCAATCACTATAGGAAAGGTGGGGGACTCCAGTCCATCACAGGGACACACAGAGACAAACGACCATTCACTCTCTCACTCACACCTAGGGACAATTTAGAGTTACCAATCAGCCCATCAGACTTCAACACGGAATAGTTTAACTTATATTTAACCTGTATTTCCTTTCCTAACATCAGGCTTGTGGAAAACACATTCTGACATCATTCTTCCTTGGTAAATATGATTGTGTAGGAAATACATGCACGCGTTTTTGTGCTTAGACAAAGTGTAGGCAAATGTTCTGCCCCTGAACACAGCAAAGAGAAAACAGGACAACCTGTATAATCTCCAAGTGAACAGAAAACTAAAGGCAACAATAAATAGTTCTTACAAAAAAGCTGAACAAACATAATTTACTTGATAACTCTATACATTACCGGTAATTAATTTGTATCAAAGCGGTGTTGCTCGAGGGTCAAACTAAACTTATGCAGGACGTGAACTGCACGTTTCGTACATGATGAAAAACTGTAACCCTGAAATGCTACAAAAAAATAAAAAATAAAAAAATCTGACCAAAAACAAAGCATTGAAAAAAATGAGGATTTGACATTATACGTGAATAATACAGAATTTAAAAAAGGTTTTTCAAGATCACTGTCTCACACACAGCAGCTGTACACTATTAAACTTATGCTGCTTAAATAGTTTTCAACTATTTTAGTATTTCTCCTTTAACTAAAATCCTGGCACTTTAAAGGTTGTTCAAGCATAAAAAGCACAAATATTGAACAAATGAAGTTTTTTTTGTGTGTGTGTGTCTGTTTCAGATAAGCAGTTTCCTCCCTGGTAAGTTACATATTTGCATTTAGATGCTTAAGAAAAGTCAGAGTTTAAACTAACCGTATGTACATTTAAGTGGTCCTCTTCCAACCTGTGGATCAAACCATTAAGCTTTTCAGCCAAGTGTGATATGTTCTTCTAAGAAATTTGATTGGCCTTTTATATAAGTGTTTTATGTGTAAACAGTTAAAAATGGGTGTGGTTTTCAAGTTTTGGTTACATTTCTAAGTCACATCATTGCTTTATAGTACAGGCTAGGGCTGGACGATATGGCCAAAACTTGTATCACAATATATACAGGGAACCCCCGACCTACGAACGAGTTTGGGACCTAAGAACCGTTTGCAGGTCGATCGGTTCGCAGGTGGGGGGTGAAAATAGCGTCTCGTTCGTAGGTCGCTATTCTGTTCGTAGGTCGCGGAAATACCGCTAACGGACCGCCGCGCCCACATTTAACAGCATGACACTGACATACTGGGCTATATACATGCACAGAACTTTATTTACAAACACTTATCTAAACCATTACACCACACATGCATCCATAAACACACACAGTAACTGTACATCAGTAACTTCACATCAGAACTGCAGCAAATCAGCAGGAAATCTCATCAGCAAAATGATGTCAACAATCACACATGAGCACTTCTGAAAGTGCAGCTTTTCACATCAAACCTGCAGCAAACCAGGGATTCCCATCAGCAAAATGATGTCAACAATCACACATGAGCACTTCTGAAAGTGCAGCTTTTCACATCAAACCTGCAGCAAACCAGGGATTCCCATCAGCAAAATGATGTCAACAATCACACATGAGCACTTCTCAAAGTGCAGCTTTTCACATCAGAACTGCAGCAAACCAGGGATTCCCATCAGCAAAATGATGTCAACAATCACACATGAACACTTCTCAAAGTGCAGCTTTTAACATCAGAACAGCAGCAGTGCAACCAGTGCGTTGATGAGTGTCCATGTGCATGAGAAAGAAGTCCATGAACTCAGAAAAAGCTAGAAGCAGCAGAAAAATGAAACAAAATTGTCTTACTTTGACTGAAGTGTAGGTAGACAGATGTTTTTCTCATGATCAAACCTGCATCTTGCTCAACAATGAAAGCATTTACAGTACTTTTCCACTGTCATGCGCAGTGTCACGCCCATGCCCAACTAACAACAGCCAAGGGGCAATCCCCTCCCCCACCTCGCCGATTGCCGTGTGTGACGCAGTTACGCCGTAACTCGATTATATACTTGTAATGGGGCTCGTTCGTAGGTCACGTTTTTTCTGCCGTACGTCGATGGTATTCTTCTACTTTGGCTCGTTCGTAGGTCCCGTGGTTCGCAGGTCGGTGGGTTCGTAGGTCGGGGGTTCCCTGTACTTTTAATTTAGGTCGACACAATATAATTCCAATATCAATATAAACAATATAAAGGCCTTAGAAAAACTGCCAAGAATGTCCACAACAGATGCTTGTAAAACTAAAAATTATTTAGCCAAGTCTATGAAACTCCTCCAGTATAACATTTTAGAAATACAAACTGTACAAATAAATCAATGTTGACCTTTTATTTGTATTTAACCTTCAAAGAAATGTGAAATCACGTCTAATAAACACAAAACTCTCCATCCACCCATCATCTTCCGCTTGTTCCGAAGTTGAGTTGCGGTGGCAGCAACTTGAGCATGGAGGTCCAGACATCTCTTTCCGTAGAGTACAGCTTCCAGCTCTTCTGGGAGGACTCCAAGGCGTTCCCAGGCCAACTGAGAGATGTAGTCTCTCCAGCATGCCCTGGGTCTTCCCCGGGGTCTCCTTCCAGTCGGACATGCCCAAAGCACCTCCCTATGGAGGCACCCACACGTTGGCTTAAACTTTTATGGTGCTTCATCTTCTGACTCTCAGCATATTCTTTCAAGTGGAAATTCTTCAGATTGTGGAACATGCAATGCGTTCCCATTGCTAGTTGGCAAGACTCTCCAGCGCATTTTGCAGCACACTGAAACCTGAAGTTTATCAGATAGCTGAACCACTTACACACCGCCAAATTAGTATTTCCTCTCTAATCAATTGTTGTCTGCTTTCTCTTCGCTTGTGAAAGCTTGTTCAGTCACGTTTGTATTATGGTCATGGGCACTCATTTTGTAGCTAAAACTTACCGCGTTGGAGCTTAGCCTAGCCTACTACCACTGAGCACAACCTACTGCTTCTGGGCTTGGGCTCCATGTCTGTGATGTACGTTATCACTCACATAGCCAACGTGTTGCAGCTTTTTGTGTTTGGCTTGAATAGGCTGTGCAATGCATATCAAAATATCGGAAATGTGCTTAAAACTCATATCACCATTATTGAATTAAAGTAATGTGATATAAATTGATATTGAATTATTGTCCAGCCCTAGTACATGCCTCTGGTTACTTTCCAGCAGTAAGTTGAAACAACATAGAGGCCAATGTCAGGGGTAAAGCAGCATATAAAAGAGGAGAGTTGAATAAAAAGACCCCAGTAGTGCTGGTCTTTTTTACTGACTATGCTATTGTTTAGCCTACACTTGTGCTTATCTCAAGGGCTCAGTCACTTAAGCCCCCAGTATAGCTCTGCGTTGGTCCGAGCGCCGCGCCACACCGTGTGAGCGCCGCGGCACAAGCCTTTGAACGCGGGCGTGGACGCACCAAGCTCAAATGTTATGACCGCTTACGCGCGCGTTGTCTCACAATAAACTGCTTGGCGGCGGACTGTTTTGTATGAGACACAAATGTATTAAATATCCCTTCTTCATCGCTGATCGGACTTTTCTTTTGTTTTTTTGCCAAAAGTCAAGTGAACGCTTGAAATGGTCACCATTCGCTTCCTCCTCCGATGAGGAGGAATGAATGAACTTGTCACGAGCGAACTAAAGTCATGTCCAACGTGGATGCGCCAGGTTCTAAATATTTCTTGGTGTGCTGGTCTGCTGTGTGGGCTGAAGGACCAGCGCTCCCTGTTTTATTTTTTAGAACTTTTTATTAACATATAAACACAGAAAACCGCTGCGCAGCCCTCTGCCTTTTCTTTCACCACCCGACATGTCAATCAATTCCGTAGGCGTGTCAGCAAATGACCAATCAGCGACCTCAGTTTGTCCCGTAGGTAAACGCTCCGCCCTGCTGCTGCTCAAATTATGTCAAGAATTTGGAGCTTCACGCTGGAGCCTCACGCTGAGCTATATTGTGAACTGCCTGCGCGCAGCACGCGCGCGTCGAGTGGCGTGCTGCACAACGAACAGCTATACTGGGGGCTTTACACACAACCCATCAAACACATTGTACTTGCTGTTGGCAAAGGTAAAACAATTAGACCTGCCAGTTTTTTTTTTATGTTTGGTCCACAGATAAATTCAAACTGTGTTACAAAAACCAGAAAAGGATGCAGAATGTTGGCCAGAAGAAAACATGAGGCATTTCATATAAAGAACAAATTTATCTAAGATGAGAGAAAAATAAATGTTTTTTTTTTACCATGTACGCAAGGATGTTTCCGATCAAAACCATGGCCGTCTGATGGTCATTCCAGGCCTGGTTCAGTGTTTGGAGGAAATTATTATTTAAGGAGTTTAGAACATCTTCCCGCACCTGGAAAAAAAAAATCAAATCAAGTTATGTCTTGTGATTCAGACAGTCATCTATATTTTTCTCATCAGTTCAAAAATATTTGTCTATCATATTCTAAAGAACTGGATGGAAGGGGATCACTATTTACTTTGTTGATGAGGTGCTCAGTGACGACCTCCCTCAGACCTGTGTAGAGCTTTTCTCCATGATTGTGGAGAACCATGGTGTAGACATTCTTGTACAGCTCCTCAATGCTCAGTCCACTGTTGTTCTTCCTCTGAATCTCTTGAATGGCATTCTTCAGAAGGTCCCAGATGTTATTCACATATTGCTCATCCATTGTCATCTGCAGGACACAAAGTATGACGGTGTGAACAAATCTATATCCATATATATTTATCTTTTGTAATGTGGTACATACAAATTGATATACTTTGAATATTTAGTTGAAAAGAAATCAAATATAAGCATGTTCTTGTTTAAAGCCTAATTCAAATTGAGAATTCCAAGTGCAATTTAGAAGACACATGTACGGATCCAAATCTATTAATAATAACTGTGATAAAACTAAATCAGTCAAATATGAAAGAACATTTAGAACTGGTTCACTTGATACAAGGCAATAAATCTATAGTTTTTAAATCACATTGATGAACATATTTAGGATGGGTTTAGAGTGATTTGGTTTAAATTTCAATAAGATAATACGTGACAGTAGGAAAAATACCACAGCAGATCATTTTGAGACAAGTCTACTCAAGTGCCAATGTTTGTAAGAAGCTCTGAAGCAATTTTAAACAATTATGCTTTGACACAAACGACAGTTACTGCCTGAAACTTGGCCAAACCTGTAGACACAGGCCCGCCACTAAACAAGCTATTCTTCTTTGCTTCCCTTACATACATGCCATGCCAACATTAGCTCATGACAAAAAACGCTAATCTTTTCAAACCAATAAATCTGAACATAAAACTGAAACAAAGACCAAAATCTACTGCCCAGGTTGCAGTTTTCCTCCGACAATGGTGCTTTCTCGGTTGATAAGCTAGCTAGCTGCTAGCATAAAGATCTGCCAATGCATTCGTGTCAAAACGAGCATCTCTTCACATGCAGAATAAATAATGCTTACAGGAAAGGCTCGTATTAGTGCTGGGCGATATGGAAAAAATCATATATCACGATATGGACTTTTTTATATCACGATAACGATATATATCACAATATATACAACACGATGTGTGTGTACAGGAAAAATTTGGACCAAAGTTTTATTTTTTATTTTTTTTACTACAGATACAGTTACAATTATAAGAATGTGAACAAAAAGAACAAGGAAATTTGGACCAAAGTAGAAAAAGAGTTTCTACTTTGGTCCAAATTTTTCCTGCAGGTGGCGGTAAAACAACGGCTGCTAATAAAACCCACGAAGAAGAAATCCGCTCTGGAAGTTGGAGTAAACAAAGCAAGAAACAGAAAAGAGAAAACGTTGCGTTTGATTGCGGTTCTGTTGCGTCTCTGGTCTGTTTTGTATTGGTTAACTGGACCCGAGTTGGGACTCGGTTGGACTCTGGTTCGTGTCCTCTGGACCCATTTTGTCTCCGAGTTTCAGCGGAGCGAAATAATGGAAGCTAACAAGGTGAGCTGCCCCCTCTTTTTGGTAAAAGTTCTTCCTCGGGCTGCCTGTGCAGCTGTTTCTCCTTGTTGTGACACCGGCGTCATGCCCCTGCGGCTCTGTTGCTCTCGAGTTTAACAACGTAAAGCATGTGTCGCAAACCCGCGCGTGCATCAAACATAAAGCAGCGCCGTCATCTCGCAAAACCACAATATGAAGCTTCTTTGCGACAGTTATTTTTTTATTCTTATTTATCACGATAGAGACGATAGAAGGAAAGTAGCACGATAGACACGTTTCTATCGTCCCCATGATATATATCGTCATATCGCACAGCCCTAGCTCGTATCCTCATCTTTGTCCTTCTTGGTGCCGCTTGAGATTGGACATGATTACTTATGACTTTTGTTACAAAGTTGGCATAAAGACTACATGAAAGACAGCCGTTAGTTTGCTGGACTCGCCAGGAAAACACTACAGAGAAACTCGGTGACTTCCTGTGACAGGAGCAGGTCGGTGTCTGTGAGGTTGCTGTCAGTGGCCCCTCTGTGTCTGTGAGGTTGCTGTCAGTGGCCCCTCTGTCCTCCTCAGAGTATGTTTCGGCTAAGCTAACGTTAGCTTGTGTGCAGTGATGGCGGCGGACGATCTCCAATGCGCAATGCGCAAATCTCGCGAGACTTGGGAAAAGTCACAACCAGAGCTCTGGTCACAACAACACAGGCAGGTGCATTCCACAGGTCGAGCTAATAGTTGACCTCTCCGTCCTAGCTTTAACAATTTTATGAGTTTTTGTCTTTTATTTTGTTCAAAATACAACAAGTTACCTTTTAAATTATTTACAAGAGTGAAATGGTGTATTTACCGTCAGCAATACTTAAAGTGTATCTCACCCCACCGTCCAGAGATAGCCCCGCCCCAGCACAGGATTTGAAAAATGCAGAAAAATGGGCGTGTCAACAGACACCGCCTAAAAGAGGGGGAGGCGGGTGAGCAACGAGGTGTGGCAAGGACGAGAGACCGTCATTGTTTCTGAATGTTAAAATTACATTAGTAATACACCACTTAAAACAAGCAACACAAAGTATTATTATGTAGATGTATTTATCTATTCTCACCCCGATCTATCCGAAACAAAAGGCTTAAAAAATATATATATACCGTATTCGTCGGTCTATAACACACAGTTTTTTTCTCATTTGAATGTCTTGCGTATTACACACCGAAGCGTGTTATTTATGGATTTTTTCCCATATTTTTAGACCCATTTTTGGCTCTGATTCGCCGTTTTTCATTTTGGGCAAAAAATGGTGCAGTACCACTTTTGTCCGCTAGGGAGACACTTCCAGACCGTTTCTAGCTCATGTGTCCGAAAAAAGCCTCCTCTGGTCGGACTGACTGTCGCTGCCCGCCCCCTTTCTGGATGTAGCTGCATTTAGCTGTGAGGTTCGCTGTTTTTGTTAGCAAGATACCGTAACTCATAAACCACACCGCGGATTTTTAAATCCAGCTGATTTGAACATTTCGTGAATTGGTTAAGCTCAGGAACCCTTGTGCTATAATGTCAGCTAAGAAATATATTTTTAAGCGTTTATTTACGGTAACTAAATTAAAAGAAATAAAGCGTCCCACCCGCCTGCATGCAAATCGGTGAACTACTTTTTTTAATCCAGCTGATTTTGAACATTTCGTGAATTGGTTAAGCTCAGGAACCCTTGTGCTATAATGTCAGCTAAGAAATATATTTTTAAACGTTTATTTACGGTAGCTAAATTTAAAGATCCGGGAGGAGACCCAGAGGAAGACCCAGGACACGCTGGAGGGACTACATATGTTTCTCGGCTAGCCTGGGAACGCCTTGGGATTCCCCCGGAGGAGCTGCTTCAAGTGGCTGGGGAGAGGGAAGTCTGGGCCTCCCTACTTAGGCTGCTACCCCGCGACCCGACCCCGGATAAGCGGACGAAAATTGATGGATGGATGGATAAATTTAAAGAAATAAAGCGTCCCACCCGCCTGCATGCAAATCGGTGAACTACTTTTTTAAATCCAGCTGATTTTGAACATTTCGTGAATGAAGAGTGCGGTCCTTTGATCCTGTGTGACGTTTCCACAGGCCGGACACGTCCAGTGGTTCCATCAGGTTGGCGGCGCCGCATTTTTGACTCTGTTCACTCTCTCTCGCACCCAGGTGTGCGTGCGTCTGTGAAACTAGTCAGCGCACGTTTTGTGTGGCCTGGTTTACGCAGAGAGGTGAGGAGTTGGGCAGTGGCTTGCGTGGCTTGTCAGCGTGCCAAGGTGCACCGGCACACTAAGGCACCACTGGAACCATTTCCCATTCTAGCCAAGCGTTTTGACCACGTGCATGTGGACTTAGTTGGTCCCCTGCCCCCGTCACGGGGTTTCACACACCTGCTTACAGTGGTCGATGGCACAACCAGGTGGCCGGAGGTCGTTCCTCTTTCTTCCACAGCTACCTCCGACGTGGCTGGTGTGTTCCTCTCCACTTGGGTTGCCCGTTTTGGTGTGCCCTCGGACATCACTTCAGACAGAGGTCCCCAGTTTATTTCAGGGCTCTGGTCCGAGATGGCGCGCTCCTTGGGGGTGCAGGTGCATCGCACTACCGCCTACCACCCTCAGGCTAACGGGTTGGTTGAACGTTTCCATCTGTCTCTTAAGGCGGCATTGCGTGCTGCGCTTACAGACGGTGGTTGGGTGGAGCGCTTGCCGTGGGTGCTGCTTGGGTTGCGATCAGCTCCTAAGGAGGACCTCAACGCTTCATCAGCCGAGTTGGTTTTTGGTCAGCCTTTACGAATCCCAGGGGAGTTTTTGTTAGACGCTGCCGCTCCACGTTTCCCCGCAGCGGTGGACCCCTATTCGCAGAGTAGTTTTTTGGTTCCTGGTCCTGTACACCATTGTTTCCCGCAGGCGTTTGTGCCCACGACACTCTTGTCTGCCCGTTTTGTTTTTGTGCGGCGTGATGCCCACCGTTCGCCCCTCCAGCCTCCGTATGACGGGCCGTTTCGGGTGCTCGAAAGAGGTGCGAAAGGTTTTGTTTTAGACATGGGTGGGCGTAGAGAGCTGGTTACAGTGGACCGCCTGAAGCCAGCCTATGTGTTGGCTGATGAAGAGGTGTTGCCGGCTCAGGTTCCTAGACGCGGCCGCCCTCCTGCTCGACCCCATCTTCCGTTTTCTCCCCCCAACTGTGTTCCTCCACCTGTGGCACAAAATGTTGTTCCTGTACGGGTGCCAGCTGTTTCTCCGCCCCCGAGTCGACGCAGTCGGTTCGGCAGGTTGATTAGGCCCCCTGTGAGAGACTGATATGTTTTGTATTTGCCCTTCTGGGTGTTCGGGGGGGGTGTGTGTGGTGTATTAGTAAGGTAAATTGCCTCATCTCTCTCTCACCCAGTAGGAGGAGCCAGCGAGGTGTTCCCCAGGTGTTTCCAGGTGGAGAGAAGAAGAAGTGATGTGTGTGAATTCATTCATTCTGTTTCTGGTTTTGGCGCTCGAAGGATTAAAGTCGACTGCTTGCAAATCAGTTTGTCTCTCCTTCTTCACACGCAACACTATATAAATAAAACTTACTTACTTACCGGTACTTACTAACGGTAAAAACTCATTTCTTAAATGTTTTGCCAGAAAATTTTGAATAAAGTAGATGCCATTTCCTGCATTCTGGTGTATTTTAACAAGTTGTTAAACATCTATGTTATACATAGATAACATATGTTATACATCTATGGATTATTGAGCATGCATCATGGTATCTATGTTTACCTACATGTAAACACTTGATTCAATAACTATTTTAGAGACATCTAACAAAATAAAGTCAGGTCCTGTGGACAGATTAAAAATTGTTTAAATTATTATTGATCATGCATCAGGATATTTTAGAGACACCTCATTCAACTAGTTCATATATACATCATCCTGTTTTTAAACTCACTCCTGTGGCTAAGATAATTAAATTAATGTGACACTTTATCACATTGACTTTAGGGGTGCAATTGACTTTTATTTTGTTAATTTTTATTTAGGTTTATTGGTAACACAACATGCCATTTTACTAAACAATGGTGACACTCAACTGCATGTATAAGAATATTAACTTTACCCAATGAACAGGTGACATTTTAATAACCACCAACAGTGAATTTAGGAGGGGCTTTTTACAGTTTTCTGATTTAGTGATACACACCGTGGTGAAGTTATTTAGTTTACGACTCTGTCATGTTTTCATCAGCGGGGTTCTCTCGTGTCGTCACTTTTCAAAACTGCATGTTGCAGTTTTTTTTTTATCTCTGTGAAGCTTCAAGAGCTCCCACACGTTGGAGGAGTTGGGTCGAACAGTTTTCTCTGCGTCGTTTATTTGTAAAATTTACTTAATTTCCTTTGAAAACACCGCTCTGTTCTCCTCCCTCGCGCTCTGTTGAACCTCCGCAGCACGACTCGCGCAGAGCTCGTCTGGACTCGCGCTGCAGAGGTTTTTTTTTTTTTACAGATTTCGCTGTCGTCTCCTCCCCCTGCCTATCCTGAGACTGTGATTGGCCAAATGACGCGCTCCACCAAAGATGTTTTATTGTCGACAGATGCATTGCTGTTTCTTGAAATCCAGTCAGGGGGAAATGATGCATTCTGCCACGGGTCTGAAGAAGATAATGTTTGGATGTGCCAGGTCAAAGATGTTGGAACTTACAACAGTATCATGTGTGTGTGGGGTGTAATGTTTTGTCTGGATCAGATTGACTGGAACCTTTCGCCCAGATAAGTAGGAGGACTACCAGTGTCGTCTGACCTTGTTTTTCTATTTTATTTTCTTGCAAGATTCTGAATTATTACAGGTGTAACAAAATTTTAATCAATGAGACGTCAAACAAGTCTGTGAAATTAAACCAACTAGTGTAATAGTATTTGTGGAGCTAATGTGGTAAATATATTTATACTGTATATAGTTTCAAAATTATAGATGAGAAACTGCTAGAATGACATGTTTTTATATAAAGGGTTAAGTGTCCTTGGAGGAGAACACTCTTTAAAGAATTTAGTTCACAAAAGTATTAAACTTATAAAACAAACAGTAATGCATTTAACGTGTAGATGGAAAAACATACAATTAAACTACACTAATGGTAAGCCAGCCACTAGGGAGCACAAGCCAGTGTATCTCTTGTGCCGGTCCCAAGCCCGGGTAAATGGTGAGGGTTGTGTCAGGAATGGCATCCGATGTAAAACACTTGCCAAAACCATAATGCGAGTTCATCAAAGTGAAACCATACCGGATCGGTCGAGGCCCGGGTTAACAACGTCCGCCACCGGTGCTGTTGACAAACAGGGTGCCGGCGGAAATTGTACTACTGTTAGTCGAAGACGCCGAGGAGGAAAACGTGTCAGGAGACAGAGGGAGAGGAGGAAAGTGAAGAATGTAGGACTGAGGGTTGCAACTCTAAATGTGGGGACAATGACAGGCAAAGGTAGAGAGCTGGCTGACATGATGCAGAGAAGAAAGGTAGATGTTTTATGTGTCCAAGAGACCAAGTGGAAGGGCAGCAAGGCTCGCAGTATTGGAGCAGGGTTCAAACTGTTTTACCATGGTGTGGATAGAAAGAGAAATGGAGTAGGGGTGGTCCTGAAGGAGGAGTTGGCAAAGAATGTAGTAGAGGTGAAGAGAGTGTCAGATAGGGTGATGTGTCTGAAGGTAGAAGTAGAAGGTCTGATGCTAAACATAGTAAGTGGTTATGCTCCACAGGTTGGATGTGATGGGGAGGAGAAAGATAAATTTTGGAAAGATTTGGATGAAGTGATAGAGAGTATTCCCAGGGAGGAAAGAGTGGTGATTGGAGCAGACCTGAATGGACATGTTGGTGAAGGAAACAGAGGGGATGAGGAAGTGATGGGTAGGTTTGGTGTCAAGGAAAGAAACCAGGAAGGACAGATGGTGGTGGATTTTGCCAAGAGAATGGAAATGGCTATAGTCAATACCTATTTCCAAAAGAGGGAGGAACATAGAGTGACCTATAAGAGTGGAGGAAGGAGTACACAGGTCGATTACATTCTGTGTAGAAGAGGAAACCTGAGAGAGATTGGAGACTGTAAGGTTGTAGCAGGGGAGAGCGTGGCCAGACAGCATCGGATGGTTGTGTGTAGAATGACTGTTGTTGCGAAGAAGAGAAAAAGAGTAAAACCAGAGAAGAAGACCAAATGGTGGAAGCTAAAGAAGGAAGAATGTTGTGAGAAATTCAGAGACGAGCTGTTAAAGGCTCTGGGTGGTAAGAAAGAGCTTCCAAGT